>JALLAU010000909.1:0-12122 GCA_036939495.1 Thalassiosira hispida
GGCTCGCGAACGGCAAACTCAGTAGCTGTAGTTTCAACTTAGTTTCATTGTTTATCAACATTTTGGATGGACCCCCTCCTCATCTCGCTCCACGTCCACCTATCTTTGACGCGAATGCCTACTACGGTGGTTATCCTGAACATTTAGACCGTTAGATTGATTCGAGGGCATGGGGAAAGGGGTACCTACATAGCTAGTGAGATGAAGATTGCATAAAATACTAAATAGTAAACGAAGTTAGGGTCACTATCTAGGATCTGTACAGCTAGATAACTATTGACAGTCGATAAAAAGGATGAGGATTCTGGAGGAGGGAGGAGCTATCATCTCATGCAATGGTCATCATGTAGTGTCTACTAACTAAGTATCAGCAAGCAGTGACTAGTGAGCTATAGTGTATGGTTAATAACTATCATTATATAGAGGACCTTGTGAACTTGCTATTGTTAGCGTTTACACTGAGAGGAGTATTCAATAGTCATCTATTGCGCTCCGCGAGGGACCTTTCAGGGGGACACCTCCGGTGGGGCCCCTATGCGGGGAGCATAGCAGGTTGAGGGCCGAATCTCCTAAAAAAATCAGCTTTGCCGGAATAACATGTGAACTGCTTTGTGCTTCGCCCAATTGGCAGAAAACATCGCTGCCACCAACGGCAGCCCACGATGAGAAACTTGATGCAAAATGTCTGGAATGAACCCTCTGCCCATTGCATGCTTCAGATTCTTTTCTGCAAATTTCCAGTTCACAAGTCTATCGAAGAATCCATCTACATATTCATTCCGTCTGTCCTGATAGTCGAGGTAATATGCGTGCTCCCACATGTCGATTGCCAAAATTGGCAATATATTCTCTGATAGCGGGTTGCCTCCACCACTCGTCAGTATAACTTCTAGCTTCTTCTTCTGTTTATTGTACCCCAGCCATGCCCAACCTGAGCCAAACGCCTTCATTGACACCGATTCCATCTCCCTTCTAAAGTTGTCAAATGAGCCAAAGTCACGTCTGATTGTTCTTACCAGCAATCCAGATGCTGGTTCGCCACCACCACCTGCCCCAGCCATGCACTTCCAGTAAAATGCATGGTTCCAGCATTGGGCGGCATTATTGTATAGTATTGGATTGTTCTGCCGTATTTGCCCACTTTTTATGATCTGCACTATACTGAGTCCTCTGAGTCTACGGTCTCCATCGTTTATCAGTTGATTCACAGTGTCAATATACCTGGACGTCGAGTGCGTTAAATAAAAGAAACAATTTCGTGGGCACGACTCGGTACCAAAATGATACCTCATTTACTAAACTAAATAATAATGACAAGACACCCACTTACTTTTTGTTGTGTTTGAGGTGATGCGCTCTCAATGTTTTCTCACTAATGATAGGTTGCAGCGCATTGTATGCGTACGGAAGTTTCGGCAATTTGAAATGAGCCTTTCCGTGAAGAAAATGCATTGGATTGTGTGACGATTGCTGTGTTATTGCTTGAGCGCCACCACTAGCTGATGTTGATGCAGATGAAATTTCACAACAATTTTCGACTACACTATCACGGAATGCGGGGCTCACTCCTTTATCATCGAGAAAGACATCGCAAAACGCCCGACATAAGCCAGGAGCGGACCCGATCGCCTCTCCATCGACAGACACCTTCACTCCCCCATCAGCTAAACAGTCAAATTGTAGTGTCGTACCTGGAGTTGCCGCCCCCTTGGCCGAAACCCCATCAAGAATCAAGTTTTTGAGCGTATCCACTGCTCCCTTGTCAGATGTACGGGGGACAACACTTTCAGCAATTGCATCTGCCATTTTCTCGGCGCCCACTTTAAAGTTCATTTTGAGGAGAAAAGTTGTTTCTTTGGACGATTTCAACGAATCTCGAAGAGTGGACAGAGCGCCCGCTTTGTTGGACTTTGACGAGGATGAGATGCTAGCTTTGGCCTTCTCATCAGAGTACATTCCCACCGAGTACACTTTTATCGGCCCCTTCTTGCGACATCCTACGCCAAATAAGGGAAGACCGCCAAGATTATCATCAAAGCTAATCTTCGTCGCGGTGTCGACCAGTGCCGCCGCGGCAGCTTCCACTTTCAGCTTCGGAGCTGAGGCGAGGAGCGCCCATGAGGCGACAGCAAAAGCAAGCCGAGACAACATCCCTGGAAGCGCCAAGCGTCGGGAGTGATGGCTAGTGACGGCGTATGGCGTAGATTATGATGCAAAGTGAAATAATGGTGGAGGTGTGGCTGGGCGAGGCGGGCGAGGGGGGGTTTTGCGGTTCGGTCTGCAACGACTCGTTGCCTTCTCTTGGTAGAGTTTACGAAATTACCAAATCACTTTAGCCGATTACCAAAAAATATTTCTACCTGTTCCTACTGGATAAGTAAGATTTCTCAACGTTTAATTTTTGTAGAGACATACTCTATCAGACTCGAGTTGGTTATCAAACTACTATATTCGGTTAAATTTGCCAAAACACCCACAGAATTCTAGCTGGACTAGGACACGTAGCCCGGCCCCGTGAGTGACCCGTGAAAGGCAGAGCAAGCAGGCGAGGCATAACTCGATCGTGGAAATGATCAGCCAAGCAGAGCTACGCCCCTTTACTTATCCAATCCCATTCATTGCAAAAACAAGATCAAAAGATGGCGCCAGTAATGATAATCGTCTTGCAAATGCTCATTTTAAGAGGCATTTTAAGTCTGGTTATGTCCCGAGTCCCGACACTGGAATCTGGAATAGATGTTCTAAATTTCTCTAATCTTTCTGGATCCAGATTTGGATATCAGATTTCTCTTGCCATGTCTCTAACATTCTACCAATATATTACTAAACATAGCTGTCAAGAGATTCTTTTGTCTGGCCTATCTATAACTCTTGTGCCTTATCTGGTGTTACAGCTCCATCATAATTCATCTCTGCAAATTCCCAATTGGCAAGCTCGGTAAAGAAACCATTCACATATCCTGGGCGGTCCTGCTGATAATCTAAATAGTAGGCTATACCAGATACCACACATGGTTTATTGTATGTATTAGTGAAAGTTTTGTGTACCATAGAGACTATCAAACATGTTGATGGCAAGGACAATCTTACCATGCTCCCACACATCAATTGTCAAGATTGGAGTGATACCATCAGTTAATGGGTTGCCAGCGCCTCCTCGATTGGTACAATGGATACATGTTCAAATGATATTACAATGTTATCAAGTACAATAAAAACACATATTGAGCAACAAACTACTCACCTGTAGTCTTGGTAACGACCAGCTTCTGTTTCTTCATATCATACCCCAACCATGCCCATCCCGATCCAAATGCCGTGAGAGCAGCATTCGTCAATTCCTCCCGAAACTTATTGAACGAACCAAAGTCCTTATTAATTGCTTTTGCAAGAGCGCCACTGGGTTCGCCGCCACCACCAGGTTTCATCGAATGCCAGTAAAAGTTATGATTCCATATCTGTGCGGCATTATTGAATAGACTGACATTGTCCTGATGGGTGGTAATGATTTTCTCTAGGGAGAGATCCTTCTTATTCTTCAGTGTGGCGTCTTTTTCGATTAGTTGATTGGCAGTGTTGACGTACCTGAATTAAGATATCAGATATTATCATGTAGATGATATTTGGTGAGTTTGTGAAGCAAATTAGCATGGTATTTATGAGTAACGAAGAGAAATCATACATTTTTTGCAACTCCATAATAATTGCAGCGCGCCACTCACTTGTTATGGTGCTTTTGGTGATGAGTCATCAACGTCTTTTTACTGATGAGAGGTTCAAGAGCATCATATCCATAGGGAAGTTCTTCCAATTGGAAGGGTGCAGCATGCGCCACATCAGGCGAACAGCCGATGGCAAAGATGGCAGATAGAAAGAGCTTTCGTGGACACATGTTTTCTTTTTATGGATGCATGCTTTTTACTCTTCCGGCCCGCTTGGCAGGCGACGCAGATGCCAGATGCCACCATCGATCGGCCCAGCCGTCAGCCGTGTAGATCTAGGTAGACACCTGCTAGCTATCAGTCTTTGATCTTTTTGGTCTTGCTTGCAATCTCTTGCAATCAACTCCGAACTAGTATCGCTGACCCGCCATTTTTGGTCTTGTGAAAAATATCCGCCTGCCCGCCATTTTTTCTCTCTCGGAGTCTTGAGGTGAACACAAAGCGACGCACTCGACTTCGACATCTCGGACATGGACATGGGATTGGGATGGCAGTACAAAAACAAAAGACTTCCAGCATGCGATGGAAGAGGGTTCTCTCGGTTCTCGAAAGCCTTCGACTTTTCTATGGCAGCGTGTTGATCGTGCATCCTCCCCTACAGTTACATGAAATCCCAGATGCTATGATTATCACAGTGGTGGAAGTCTGAGTAGCGAGAACGGGCTCAGCGGGATGCTATCCTCTCCAGCAATTGTCCTAAGAGATTTATGTGTGGACAAGAACCCGAGCCATGTCTTCCTGTCTATGTCCGGTGTCCATCATCTACTCCGATCTGATATAACATCACATTCGTTCACAAACATTGTAATTGTACTTGACCATTGATTGCCATTGATATCTCTATTAAGCTCTGTCTGAATGATGGCTATTGAACCAGGAGAAGTTCCAATCCGTAACGAAGGTCAGGTTCTTACCATCGACAAAGAAGACGGCGGAAACTTTGATGTCGCAAGCGCTGCAGACGAAACGTATGCAACCGCCAGCACATCTGCAGTGACTTCATCAGAAGCATCAGTAACGAGCCCAGGGAATTATAATGCTTGTGCGCCATCACCCCCACTTCGATATTGTGTCAAGGAAGCAAAGACGGCAGTAGCAGGAACAGAAGCGTCGTCTGATGGTTCAGCTGATGCTAACGAAATAATCACCAGCACATTGGTAGTATCTCCATCAGAAGGAACAGCTAGACATACGCTTATCGATGGTCGAAGTTTAGATGAGGATCCGCCTACTACAGATGCAACATCTGATGGTGTTACGAATAGTCATCATGGCTCGCCTACTCTTCCGACGGAAGCCACAACAATAACTGCAGCTGCAACCCATGATATTAGTCCCCTCCCAACACCGCTGGCGCAAGATAATAATATCTCAACATCTATTTCAGACACGGCACGATCAGCACCACCATCTACTACTCATGCAGAATCAGCATCAGCAACAGCAGAAGCCACAGCCACATCATCACCATCAGCAGTAGGCGAACGACACAGGAGAAAATTCTCCGTACCCGACACACCACGATGGCGATTCGTAGCCAATGCCAAAAAATCCGAGGGATATAATTCCAGTGCAGCTGGACTTATAGTCAAGGGTAAATCATCCATGGAGTTGGGTGCCAAGTATGTTGCACCGGAACTAACCTACGCAGAACGAATTGCAAAGCAAAAAGTGGGTGAGCTATCCGAGCCGGACATTCGGTATTCTCAATTCCAGAAAGATCAACAAAAAGTGGGTAAGATATCATTCGCCGAGTCACTTGATGAGCACGACGAGCTGTACGGGGGAGGGGCAACCATATCACACGATCAAATAATAGATCCCCTACAACAAAACAAACCCTCGAGAATATGGGCCAGTTTCCAACCCTGGATGAGAGATCCCAAATCAACCAAAGATTACACCAAAGACAAGTATACTACTGTCATCGAAAGTGAAAATTCTCCATCTCGAAAGTATAAACAGGTGGGGAAATTGCAATTTGATCCGGATGATTATTGTGATGCTGAATTTGATGGAGAGTTGCCTAAGCGCAAGGTTAATAGAGGCTTATATTCTGAAGATGGTACAGGTGTGCAGGGAGCCAGTCCGTCAGTTATATCATCCATGGCAAATAACTCCGAAGGCCAAAAGGAAAAAAAGTCTGCAGGGGATCATACTACGAACTTACCGTCCGAGTTTGATGATGAGCGCGATGATATCTCCAGCAAGCTTGACATGAGTGAAGGTGATTCTACAGTGGACCCAAATATGAGGAGACGAAAACTGTGGCTCTTTCTATTGTTGATACCGATTCTTATTGCAGGAGCCATTGTCGGGGTAGTGATGGGCAAGAAGAAAGGCGAAGACGAGGAAAGCACTACTAGGGCAGGAGGTGCACCAGTGGCAGTAGTGGTTGCCATGACAACTAATGACACAGTCCAGCCATCGACTTTTCCAAGTTCCTATCGTCCCTTTCATGCAACCGGTGGCGGTGGTGGCCTGTTTGATGTGGAGCCTCCTACGAACACCACCGTTTATCCCTCAACCTTTCCAAGTGCCAGCCCCTCCCATTCTCGTGTGAATGGATTGTTCAATGTGCCAAATGATGAATCGACGTCATCGCCTACATCACTGGCTCCCACGCAGTCACCAACACGTCAACCCTCGGTACAACCGAGTCCATCGCCTACGTCATCTTCTCCATCCAGCCATCCAGTAACGTTATCTCCCACCAGCCAACCCATCATTTTTCTTGATGGAGGATGTCCCGAGTCATTTGCAAGAGAAACCTATTATTCCATAGAAACGCAGGTGCAAGTGGAAGGTATTGTATATGAATGCATCAGCAATGCATGTGGCACATGGGGCGATTTGGGCAACGACCCTGGAAATTCAGCGGGCGAGTGGAAAGAAGATTGGAAAGTAGTCGGTTCGTGCAGTGGTACCATAGCGCCCACACGTCAACCGTCGGCAAGTCCAAGCCAATCTCCTACATCTGCTCCTTCGAAACGTCCAGTAACATTATCTCCCACCGGCCAGCCTATACCTTTTCTTGATGGGGGATGTCCTGAAACATATGCAAGCGAAACCTATTATTCAATGAGTATGCAGGTTGAATCGCAAGGTATTGTTTATGAATGCATCAGTTTAACATGCTTCGCTGCAGGGTTTGAGCCTGGATCTACATCAGGCTCGTGGAAAGAACATTGGATAATAGCCGGTTCGTGCAGTGGCACGATTGCACCGGCAACATATAGACCTACACCGCCGCCAACACGACAACTGACAGCACAACCAAGTCAATTGCCTACCTCTGATCCTTCGAAACGTCCAGTAACATTGGCTCCTACCAATGCACCATCTTTGTCTACACTTGCTCCTTCATCAAATCGTCCAGTGACATTGTCTCCAGTAACATTATCTCCCACACCGTCACCAATTCGCCAACCGTCGGTACAACCTTCTCCACTGCAGCCTCCAACCTCTTCCCCTTCGAAACGTCCAGCGACATTGCCTCCCACCAACCAGCCTATCATTTTCCTTGGAGGATGTCCTGACTCATTCTTCTCAACAGAGGGCATCTTTTATTCAGTAGAAATGCAGGTCCAAGTGGAAGGCATTGTCTATCAATGCATCAGCTATTCGTGCGGGGTCTCGGGGTTTGAGCCTGGGATTATATCAAGTCGTTGGAAGGAAGCGTGGATAATCGTCGGTTCGTGTAGTGGCACGATTGCACCGACAACATATAGACCTACGCCGCCACCAACCACAAGCCCGTCAAGAGCGCCTATTGTCCAGGTAATTCTCATGTTTCTGCTTCTTTTTATTCTGTGTTCAAGTTTGACATGGTTCATATATTATTCTGATTCCATTGTCCTTTTCCGTGATTGACACAGCCCACCACCAGCAGCCCCAGCTTAAGGCCCACCCAAAGCCCGTCAGAACCTCCAACCAAGGCTCCATTAGAAGAGGTAAAACAATATTGCCAGCAATTTCTCATTCTTTATCTTTCTTCACCACCTTTTTCTCACATTATCATTTACACCCTGGTACGTATTTGTGTGGCATATAATAACAGCCTACAGTCAGTCCATCCAAGAGACTGACAGAATTTCCAACACTTGAGCCGACTCCATTTCCCACTCTTGATGTAAGTTTGAATGGTATCATTAGCTTTTATACCAAGTCATTATAATTTCACTGGATACTAATGTTTGTACGTTTCTCATCCTGTACTTATTGTTTACACAGCCTACGGAGACTCCGACAGTGGATCCGGAATTTCCAACACCCGACCCTACACTTGAGCCAACTCCATTTCCCACTCTTGATGTAAGTTTGAACGTCGTTCATCTTTTTGCGTAGAGATCATTGCAATTTATCTCAACGAGTGTGATTGATTTCTTTCATTGAAGCCCACCGAGAACCCAACCCTTGAACCTAGTCCATTTCCCACTCTTGATGTAAGTTTGTGGTATATATCATAGGGTATCATAATATCAAGTCTATCACCTCATTGACCCCATGTCTTTTTATTTATTTCATTAAAGCCAACCTCAAATCCAACATATGAGCCAACACCATTTCCCACTCTTGGTGTAAGTTTAGATTATGTTGTTTCGATTTGTAATCTTTTGGCTGTCGTCCACCTTCTCATATCTTTGCATATCTTTGATTTCTTCCAGCCGACTCCTTTCCCAACAGTAAGAGAAATTATCCCAAATTCAATCTTTTGATGTAACTTACCGAATACGTTCTCTCAAAGTAAACGACAATATTTCGTTCCTGCTTTTAGACGCCACCTCCTACTACACCTCTGCCGACAACAGTAAGTGTTTTCTGCTCAATAGAACCCCTTGCACTTTTGAATTAACTCTTACCTTACTCTTTGATACTATGTATATAGCCTCCTCCCACAACACCTCCTCCAACCGTAAGAGATAATAACTTGAGTTCATATTTTTTGACATTACCCTTGCTGAGCAAATTATCTAAAAGTGAAAGCATATTTTGCTCCTGTTTTAGACACTACCCCCTACACCTCCACCGACAACAGTGAGTAAATTTGTGATGTGATCTATTCAGGGCTTGAGATTTTTCAGTTTGAAGTAATTAACTCACATCTAACCTGTTCAATTTGCTCATTCTTTGATATGTTGTAGCCTCCTCCCACAACAAATATCCCTACAAGTACTCCATCGGGTTCTCCAACCATTAAACCAACTTGTCTTGTTGATGGCAATTTCAATTTGTGCGTTGCCCTGGATATGTCGGGATCTGTGTGCAACGGAGATTCTACTAGCCTCTGTACAAATTGTCAGCCTGAATCTACATGTAACACTGGCGGCGAGAAAATATCCCGCTGTTGTCCAAACTTCTCAAATATGATTGAGTTTACGACATCTTTGGTGACATCGTTAGGAGAACTACCAACCGATCAAGATTTTTCTATCGTTCACGTAAGTTGTCCTTTGTCAATCTGAAGTTTTGCAAGGATCGTTTGTTGTTCTGCTTTTTGTCTCACCACATCATACCGAATGACTTTTACTTTTATCTTTTGGCGTGCCATCTTTCCTCATAAGTTTGGCACAGATGTCTCAGTTGCCAGTACCCTAGAATCCTGGAGGCAGAGCGTGAAAACATTGAAGCAGCTCATTTACTCTGGCGGGAAAACAAACCTGGAAGGTGCAATTAACTCGTGTCAATCGACACTGTCATCATCGCCAGCCGATCGAAAGAATCTGATGTTGATTCTCACAGATGGTGCGCCATCTATACCCGAGGTGAATGCGGAAGGTGCAGCAACAGCCGCAGCAACAAGTGCCAAGAATCAAGATACGTTCATAATCCCCATTTTAATCGAGGATCCTGACTATCAGTACGCCCCGCAGGTGAAATATTTGGAGGATAATATCAGTAGTGACGGAACTGTTTTTGTTGCTGATTTTGGCGGCTTGGGCAGTTTGGTAGACACTGTGTTTGACCAGGTAACCTGCCAAGCAGACTAATTTGATGAGTTTCTAAAAAGGGAAATGAATAGGAGGAGTAAGATGACGAGAAACATGAAATGATTTTCTTTAATCTCGCAGGACTTTGAAGACAATGTCCATTATCATTCAGTGCAGTAGCTCTTTGCTTGGTACCACCCTGGCTTGGCTTTTTCCCATCTTCTAGATAAGAGGTGGGGGTGGGGCAAACCACCGTTAAGAGGGGCGAGCTTGGGCCCCATTCGACTATATCGCGAGCATATACATTGTTTACTTTGACTAATGCAACTTGTTTCGGTCCCCGATCGAGCAATGAAAGCATCAGAACCCGAAATGGGCGTATGCACAAGTGAAGGAGGTGATTGCGAAGAGTGCCGAGGTCATGGAGCGTGTGATGCTGGGGGAGATTTGGAAGTCATTTCGAGAGTATTAGTAATTACTTTCCTATCCATTTTTGTGACGCTTATAAAACTGACATGAAACTTGGTTGAATTTACCTTGACAAACATTTCCCATGCCGATGATGAAGTGGGGGAAGGTGGATAATGGCACTGAAAGCAGAAATAATAAAGGAATCCATGTGAAGAGTGCGCAGGAGAGCAACAATGAATGTGATAAATGTAACTTTAACTGCAATAATTCACAATATGAAAACATACACAACAGTCATGAAAAATGCAAAAAGGATATCTCAAAACTGCAATATAATGTGTCGGGCATGTTGAGTCAATACCACTGGGTATCTCAAGATCACCAATATCATTTTTTTTATCAACACACAATGAATGAGCTTTTTGGAAAAGAGACATATGTAGATGATATGCTGTGTGGAGAGGCAGCCGCTGCTATGATGGGCGAGGGCTCTGCTATCATCCCAGATGAAACGGAGACGTCTGAGCTTGGCACTGCATCATCTGCTCTAAAACGTATGGCAACACATCAATGGAATTGGTTGTGACTAACAAGTCTTCATTTTAACTACTTTGCACAACCATGGGTCGTATCCTTTGTCATCAAGTTCCTACAGGTGTTTCCAAATCTTTTTCCAAATCTTTTGATAACGAGCTATCAATTAAAAGCTATGTCAAAACAAACTGTCTTGGTATCCACTGGTGGAAGCCTCCTTCAGAGGACAACTTCCACTTCCATCTAACGTTGGGGGTAATGTGTGATTCCATCCTCGTTGCAATCTCGCTAACCTGTGATGTCCAGCGTCTGTCCTACTAACATTCACCGCGCTCGCTCGACATACCGATGGTCTGGAATGCGTCCGCACGACTCTGGAGAGCCATGTCCACATCGCGGGCCTTGGGGCCGTACCATAGCCTCAGTACGGCCTTGCTGTCCTGTGTCTTATTTGCCACGTCAATCAGTCGGAACTCCAGAGTGAACTAAAGCATAAACCTTCTTCAGAAGCCCCCACCCAGAATTGACCCTCTGCCTGCCACGGCTGCTCTTGTATTCAACCCTGTTGGTCCAATCGTGTGTGCGGTCAGACTTATTGTATCTTCCTTGATGTACTTCGAACGTGTTTGATCATGAACCTATGTCGTCTGTTCGAGAGCCAGGGGAAGTGCCCCTGGTTCTCTTTGATCAAGTATCTACTGAACCCCGTGCTTATGATTTGTTTCCCCTAGGTATGCACAGGTGTTTCAACCTCCCCACCCTTCCAACTCCGAGCCGCTCCTCCTAGCCTATATTTATATGATCTCTGTCTGCATCAAAACCCCCCCGAGTCTGGCCTAACTTTTGAGGTCCATAGCTCGGGCCACCTGTCCTTATTCTCTTCCAGACATTGGAGAAGGAGTTCCGCGTCCTCGACCTTCCCCTGTCGTGCTCCCCCTGTCCTATGGACACCCACCCCCCCGGAAGTCCCACACACTCAATCTCCCTTAGGGTCACACAGGCCCGTCACCCCCTCCCACCCTTGTGAACCCCAACACCCCGGTTGGTAACGACACTCACGCTTGCCCAGAACAAAAAACGTCCGCGCTCAAGTGGCCCGGAACTACAAGCTGTGGCACCGTTAGGCGAGGGGAAAATCCCACGTTTGATCATCTAATTCCGGCCCAGTGGTCCAGAAGTGGTCGTCTTCAAGGTGGCGCGCGAGCTCCTCAGTCCAGGGATACATCCCGGCACCCCCCTCAAGGACATAAGGTCCCCGTCCCGTGTAGTCTTGACGGCCTTGTCTCAAATTGTGTGCACTCCTCAGGTCAGATTTATGTACAGGAAGTGATACAGATTGCGCGGTGCGAAGTACCCAGTTGATGATAATGAGATGACCCTTGTACCGCTGATGAGCGTCTTCAGGTAGGCATACCTACCTTATCACGAAGCTCTTCACCATCTTACTGATAGATCTAGTGGCAGGGATGTTTTTTTTCTAGCTGGACCACCCGCTACACAAAATGGAGAGGTTGGCGAGCGCGCC
>JALLAU010000910.1:0-12163 GCA_036939495.1 Thalassiosira hispida
CCCGGACTCAGTTACTACGCCGATCACGTCGATCAACTGGACCACAGACCACAGACGACAGCTTCAACTCATCAAGGCTGTTGTCACAGTATGTTTCTCCCTCTGGGAGTTTTCACATCCTCTGACCTCAACCATACGAGTTGTTTTTCCCACCCTACCCAACCTAAATTGCCGATGGCGGCACCATGGCCTAACTGCTGCCTCAGGACAGGTACAGCTATGGTGGCAAGGGGGGTGGCACTGCCTAGTAAATGCCCCCTTTATGCCAGCTGTCCTTATGAGTTGTTCCCCCCTCCGCTCAGCCTAGCCAAAATATTTGTCCCCCGACAACTCGTAGAGACGATTGTTTATGGATGTCCGCGAAATCAAGCCCAACGGACAACTCGGTTTTTGGGGTTAGGAAGCCAAAACTTAGGGATATTTATACCTTATGACTTGAATAGTGATACGCCTTGCTTTTCCCCGTGATTGTGCGTGGGAACTCGTACAATACTTGAGGACATAAAGCCCAGAGATTTGAGAACCGGCCCCGCACAGTTACCCATGTACCGTGTCACCACCACACCGCACCACCAACAATCAGCTTGCTAATCTTCCGTGCTTGAAACGGCCACAACCTGCCACAACCCCAAATTGCCAACAACACACAACACACAACACCATCCAACAACCACTCCACCTGCACAACATTAAAAACAATAAGAACAACAACCTACAACAACGCAAGGGTTTGATTCTCAGCAAGACGGCGGCTTAAGCGCATAGCCAACGGCGACAACGCCACAACGGAGCGAGGACGACGAAGCCACATCCGTGCGCAGCGGGGATCTCCTTCTCAAGCAGAAGTATTGTATCGTACCATTTGGCAGCATTTGGCTCAGTTAGTCGCCACCAGCCACCATCACCATGCCATCCGCCACCGCCAAGGCAGGGTGTCCCTGCACCAACTTATCATCCACCCTTGCCTCTGCATCTGTCTCCGAAGGTCGACACTGTCAATTAGCCTCTGGTGAAGATGGCATTCGACTAACCATCGGTGGCTCCTGCGTTCCTTTTACCTATGGCTCCTCTCATTGTCGACAACATGATTTGCTATACGATCCAACATGCAACGTGGATCATGCAGGGGATGAAGTACTGCCAGCATATTGCTTTCGGCCATGGTGCTATGTAGACATGAAGGCGTGCAAAAAACTCTCTAGCGAAAGAGTTATTCGTAGCTCGTACTTTCCTCGTGATTCGGGAATCGATTTGTTCTATTCCTACTCAACTTGTAATTCAACAGTAGATGATTGGCTGGACGTTGAAGATGATATTGTGGGTGGTAGTTTAGCCTTGGGAGGGATTGGATTGGTGGTGAATGTGCCTACCTATCAGATACCTAGTGAGTTCAGTATTTTATGTGCATCTTTTGATATTTGATCTTTGCAACTCTACCTGTGTTTTCTTATCCGTGATAAACACATCACGTTTCTATACACAGTGATGTACAAGAAAGATCCTGCCAGCGGGGATATTGCTTCATCACCAGGGGAAGAATTTTATGATGATAGCATTCCTTTCGATGGGGTGTACCCAGACTTTGTCAAAAGAATTATGGAGGTAAGTAGGTTTTCCATAATTTTCTATGTTTATGTTAGATTGAGGTAGCTGATGGATGCAAATCTTATTCTTTTGTTACGTGAAATTTGCTTTGAATGTGCACAGATCTCAGGTGGCGACATCAATAATATCACTTACACACATCGATCCAAGGCATCATGTCTTCTCCAGCCTACAAGGTACACAATCTCCTATCATGCTTTATGTTCATTTTGCTGTCTTTGTTCTACTCTCAATCCGTCACCGATTGCAAATATAGTTCTTTCACCACAGCTGTTCAAGACATAGAAGATGGGCTTGTGGACATGTCGGTTGGTCCGTTTTGGATCACAGCTCAACGTCTCCAGATGGCTGCCTTCACCATTCCGATAGTCTACGATAAAACATTTTTAGTGATACCACGCCCCGGAACTAAAGACGATCTTTATCAACAAGTTGGAAAAGTTGGTGCTCCGTTCCATTATGATCTTTGGCTCCTTTTGCTAGGAATGATTTTGTTAGGTAAGATACGGCAATGATGATGCATGATGTTCGTCTTTTTCAGCTCGGTACCTTCATATTAATATCTGCGTCAAATAGCTGCCCTGCTTAGTGTGTGGTTTAGTGATAGAGGGGATACGGGTCGCCAGGTACGAAACCTTCAGTCGGGGATGCATAGGACGAGACGGAGTAAGAGGGCTTACTGTAGACTGGCGTGTGATTCATTTCTCCAAAAGGGCTTGTACTTTTGCTCTGCGGGAGTGGAGCAGGACGAAGGCGCCAGTCTACCGAACAAAATTCTTATGTGTAAGTTGGGAGAGAGCTATTTGAATTGATATTTCGTCCTTCCCGCCAGCTATTCTTCTCAATGATATGTTATTTATATGCAGTTGGCTTTGGATTTCTAATTCTAATAAGCGTCAGTGCTTATGTAGCGAACTTGGCTGCTTTTCTTACGCGGAGTTTTTCTGAGGGCGTCAAAACAATGGAAGCAGCAGTGACGGAAGGCTATATAATCTGCGCACATCCAGCAGTTAAAACTGAGTTGGAAGCTGCCTGGCCCAAAGCAACATTTTACTTTCATCAGGAAGGCAATGAATTCTCGGGTGTGTTGGATGATTACAATGCTGGGAAGTGTACGGTCATGGCGTGAGTTCTCCAGATGTCTGCTGCAACAATTTCATATCCTCTGCAATGATTATTCTCCAATAATAATATTATGTTCTCACATTATCATACTTTATTTCTTTGCTGCAGTATTGGATGGGAGGACACCTCCATGGACGTAGCATTTCTTGAACGTCTCTGCGAGCAAGATTTAGTCTTTACCGACTCAATGATTGTCGAGATACCCATTGCATTTCCAATTAGTCCACAGCTGGCATCTGGTTTTTCATCTTGGATGATTCAAGGGACACGTTATCATGCGGTATCAATTCAAAGTTCAAAGGACAACTATGCTCAGGAGACATGCAATACAATGTTTTCAGGTGAAGATGCCGAGGAAGGTGATTATGCTCAAATCACCATCAAAAATATGTTCCTCCCGCTAGTCTTCTTTGGGAGCTGTGTCGTACTTGCAACGATATTTCAGCTCATTCACTGCTTCAAAACCAAACAGGGGAAGAAATCTTTGATCGGTAGACAATCCTCAGTAGATTTGATGGTGGAAGCAGAATCAACAAATAATAGAATCACTTGGATTAGACGGTTGTGCTCCGACTATGACAATGAGGATGACAAAGAAGACGAAGAAGATCATCTGCGGTTGGAAGAAGAGATGCCGCAGGATAAACATCAAAACATACACAATGTCAGATCAATAATGGCAGGCTCAATGGGAGATTCCGATGAGTTGGAGGAAGACATGAACTTGGGGTAGTATTTTGAGCCAAGTCTCAGGTTATGCAGATGGCGGGTTGCAGATCAGGATGGTGACTACTTCCTTTTGGATCAGTTCAAGCGTTGAATACGGATGTACCTTCAAGTGATGACGGCAGTGGTGATGAGGAGGAGAAGGGGGAGGAGTAGACATTTTATTTTTATTGTGTATATCTCTATCATCTACTGGATGAGAGAATCAAAATCAATTAGTATGGGGGAAGAGCATAGCATGTATAGTTAGTAGAGTATCAATTGTGTAAATATTTATTTTACCGACCCATGTGGTACGATTCAATCACCAAAATGGTTCACGCCTGGATCTTGCAGATCTTAGAAGAACTACTGTCTAATACGGACGCTATTGCAAATTCTGTTGTTGAGAATTGTCGTGATCGATTAATTGATTACCATTATTTTTATTTGATACAGATGATAATATATTCAGAAACAACTAACAATTGATACGTTCCATCCTGAGCAGTGAGCACCAAAGATCACATCTCTGAATAAAACGCATCTTCACAAAAGGCTGTCCAGACATGCTGGTATAAAGTTCCCCACCACAAAAGAAAGACAACCATGCCCACACATTCTTGATTAACGAATCACACACACACATGAAACATCACATCAATGACCATCTGAAATCATCGATCTTCTCTTCAATGCCTCTGCTACCGCCGCATCAGCATTGAATACAAACGTCAACACTTCACCCTTATATCTGTTACTAGTCAGCTCTGTTAGCTCACTCGCCGTACCCTGAAACTCTTCACCATTGAAGTGCGTCACAACATCGCCCCTCACAACACCCTGATGTCCCATTTCTCTATTGATGCTGGCCACAATCACACGTGGCCTTGCACTGTCAATGTATCCCTTTCCGTTGGATCTAGGCAATCTGGCCGACACGGCGTCAATGACTCGACGTACTCCTCCGCTCTCTGCGTGCTGCTTTGAAATTGTTATGTTGCCCAATAAGCTTTTGCTAACAGTAATCTTCGAAAAGGCGTCCAGGACTGTACCATCCCATGTATCGTCCAAAAAGGTCATACCAAATGGGACTGCGGTACTTGCCGTGGCCTCTGCGTACTTTGGCATGCGAAGAGGGAGAGGATGGAGCCTCATATATTCCATCCGTTTCTTCACTTCCATATCCGCAAGCATCTTTTTATTCCTCCTTCCTGCCGCTACACCTCCAAAGTTTACATTTTTTGCTGCCGCATGGAACTGAGATGCCGCGACACCAACGGCAGTACGAGCTTCTCGTTCTTCTTCCAAACGACGTGCCTCGTTGCCCTCCCGAATAACCTCCTTAATGCTTTCGAGCATACTCCTCTTCATGCTCGGACACCTTGCAATGCTCATGCGGCTCCGTTGTCGTTTCAGATTGGGCTTAATCCCCTCCCGAGACAGGGCCGATATGTAGTGCATCATCTCGAATGCTACCGCGAGCTTTGCCGTCTCGCCAGAAATCAACTGTGCGGTTATGAATTTTTGTTCTTCCTCCGTCATGAATGCATCGAGTCCACCCAGCAATGTTGAATCTGGTTCAACATCCTCCAATCTGAGTTGCCCCTCTCCCTCTCCCTTTAATACGCTGATATTTATTCGCGAGTGATGCCTAAATATGAAGGACTTGTGCGGACCAGCCAAGTCGGCCTCAACTCCCTCCTCGTCATCAAACGACCAGATTGATTCCTTCTCCCCAAAGCTACCACTCATGCTGTGTGCGACAGAGCCCAAATAGTTGTCGTACGAGTATTCATCTACCTCCACACCCCTGCCAAAGAAGTCATCTTCTCTATGCTGCGCACCATCAATCGCCGCTGCCACGTCCTCATCCTTTTCCAACGCATACTTGAACCTCAATTCACTCGCTGTCAGTCTCTCGTCAATAACCTCCAATCCATCACCAGTATCCAAATGCTGGAATGCTCGATATTTATCCACCTTGCGTAGCAGTACCGTATCTCGAATGCTTGGCCCGAGATTGCTTCTGCAATTTGGACAATGGAGACAGACCCGGAATACATTCCCATCCGATGCCTCGGTGTGATCATCTTTGGTGGCCTTGATCATCTGCTCGAGGCAGCCGATGCAGCAGTTGAAATGACAGTGGCGCGATGGGCATTGAATTGGATGGGAGCTATCGTAGGGCTCCAGGGGACAGAGGCATAGTGGGCAGTCGTCTTCGTCCGAGCTCATTGTTGCTGTAGCTCAATTTGGCGACAATGGTTTTGTGTGATGTCACTAATGAATTTATGAAGTGCAAGTACGTGTCTTAGTCTACTGATATGCACTGAAGGAGATATCCATGCTAGGAGCACTCTCTTCGAAGAAATAATTGTACCTACCTCAATAGTATCGCAAACGAGGGTGTGTGGGTCTATTGATATTGACTAAATAATGATCAAAACAAAGTGCATTCTCTTCAAAAGCTCAATTTATGCTAGAGATATCTCATGCGAGGTTTTATTTCCAACAGTTTCCAACCACAACATATCGTACCCGCCCCAACGCATAGTCACCGGTATTGATGGGGATTGAAGATGATTGACCACACATACCAGGAATCATCATCTTGGCACGTGCTCGGCAGCATCTCTCGGCATGCAGGGGCGGCATCAGAAGTGACTCTGGTCACAAGTCACACCTCAACAGTGCGTCTCCCCCCTGAAGACCCCCTAAAAAGAAGAGATATTGACCAAAGTACCTATGTTTTCTAGCAAGATGGAAAAACGAGCTTTCCCCCCCTCATTTCCCCCCTTTCACACAATAATGTGTCTTGCTCTTTCCTGTTCTTCCCTTTTCCCAGATTTCCGTCCCGCCAAATTTCGCCAAGCCAAAACGCAACGAACAAGGAACAAGAAAAACAAAAGGTGGAAAATAAGCAGAAAATAAGCCACACTACCTCTACGAACACTACAATAAGGCTTGTTATTGTTAACTCTCGCGTCCACTATTATTTGTTCACAAGCCGCCATGAGTGATAGCGACGACATTCATGCCTGGGATGACGAATTTGGCGACGGCGACGACGACAAGAGCGGATTGATTGCGGGAGGCTTTGACGGATCGGACAAGAGGTCACGACGGCAATCATCTCGTAATGATAAAGGTCCTCAATACAAAGACGCGTCTTCTTCAGATGATGATGATGACGATGATAAAGAAGAAAAAGACGAATCGGAGGATGAAGATGATGAGGTCGTTGTGGTCGAAAGCGACGATAGCGAGAAGAAAAAATCAGCGAAAAAGAAGTCTGTGGCATCCACCAAAGCCAACGCACCCCCACCAAAAAAGAAGACACCCCCACCCAAATCCAAGTCTCCCAAAAAGAGCCCACGCAAACTAGCAGCAGCAGCTGCCAAAGAAGAGGTGGCGCTACTACTATCCGCCGATGATGATGATGATGATGAGAAGAAGCCATCTGCTGCCGCGGCCACAAATTCCAAAAGTACCACATCAAATGACAATGACGACGCCCCCAAAAATAATCAAGGGATAGATGTCATCATTCCACATTCACTGCTGACCAAACATCAAGGGTCAGGAAAGAATGAATGCACAATGTTAGTACAAGTCGAATCGAATGATGATGCATCGCATCATTTGGATTTTCATGGACAGAGTGGGGCTATTGGGAGGTTTGAGGCTGATGAGGAGGGTGGTGAGTTCATTCAATCCGTGGTATTTTTGCTTGAGTTCATGTTCTATATTCCCACTGAAAAAAATCTCTCACAATAATAATACAAATGCAATGATATAAAATTATAGTCATTCTCGATCTAAAAGGATATCAATATCGAGGGACCATCCGACCAGGACCAACGGCCATGGTTGTAGCTCTAACACGCGATGGACAATTCAAAGTGGAAGCCATTATAGATGAATTCGTAACGCTGGATACCAATACCAAGACCGATGTCATGGCAAAGTTGGATGCGGTTGTTAAGGGGGATATGGATGAAACGTACATGTATAGAGAAGATAATGTCAATGTGAACAAAAAGAATAAGGGAAAGGCGGGTGATGATAATGACAAGAAGGGTGGCGAGGGGGGAAAGAAGAGGGCGAGTGTTGCCAAAGGTAGTGGTAGTGCTCCTAAGAAGAGAAAGACATCTGTTGCAAAAAAGTAAAAGATGGGGGTCATTTGGGAGAACCTATTATATTCATATTGGTGGCATTGAGATCAGATGAAAGTCCATTCATCTAAGATGACTTATACAGGCCCTTGCCCATACGTCATTATAAGATTCATGCAGATATTATACACAGCAGCTACAGCTTCGTGTTGCATCTCTGGCCTCCGGGGCAACTCTAAGTACCAATTTCGAATTTCTTTGGGATGTTCATTTTCTTTTATCAAGTACAGATGTACGGATATACGTGGTGAAAGCCGTCGTTCCTACGGCTTGGTTAAAAAGCAACACTACTGAATTGGGTTCAACAGTTCTTCCAAATTCTCTATCTGCAATGTTGTGCGAGTTTTTTTTATCGCTGTGTCAAACATACAGATCCATTTCAGCACCCTACTGTCTGGATAGTTTTCTAACTTGAAAGTCAAGGCTTGTATTCCACTGCTTTTCAGTATATTGCCCCATTCGCTGCAAACACGCGGCATCGATAACCAGCCCAGCATCTCGGGCTTCCTTTAACCGAGGTTTGAGTCGATTTTCCAAACTCCTACCAAACAAAGTAGGCATTTTTATGACGAGCGCCAACGCTTCCCCTTCATTTCCTAGAGCCTCAACAAAGAAGTTCAAGGTTGGTTCAAGATTGGTCTCCACGCTGTAACGGAAGAGATCTGGGTTTCGCTGCATAAGATCTTTAAGCTCTTCTTCTGTCAGAGAAAGACTCTGCTGTAGCCATTCCAATTTCGGTTCGATTTTGTTGCGAATAGAATATGCAAGAATTGTTGGATGCCGTTGTATCATTTTGATAACCTCATCATCGTTCAAATCCAGGCGCTGCTGCAGCCAATCTAACTTGGGCTCTAGATTTCTATCCACACTGAAGCCAAAGAGAGTTGGGAATCTCTGGATAAGTTTCGAGAGTCCACTGTCTGTCATGGAAAGACGATGTTGAATCCAGCCCAATGTGGGTTCTAGTTTGTCAGGAATGGAGTATCCCAAGATCTGCGGTTCAAGTTGAATGATTTTGCTGACCTCGGTATCATCAAAATCAAGACGCTGTTGTAACCAGTCCAGCTTTGGCTCAATATTATCTTCAACACTCCTCTGGAGAATACCAGGGTGACGTAACACTATTTTTCTCAACGATTTGTCATCCAGGAGGAGTCTATTCTGCAAATAATCAAGTTTTGGTGCCAAGCTGGTGTTGGATCTAAACCCTAGCACTTCTGGATATTTCTGAGCAATTTTCTTTATTTCATTCCCCTTCAGGTTAAGGCGTTCCTTCAGCCAATTCACACGTTTCTCCAGCACACCGTTCTCCTTGGTAATAATGAGTCTCGCCTTCGGAGTGTTTAGCTCTTCTTCTGTAAATCCCAACGATTTAGTCAAATAATTCTTATTGGCAATTATTGAAGCATCTACTTGTGGCCTCCCCCGTGACGATCGATTGTATTGACATAAAATTTTACCTAATTTCTTAAGTTGTTCTGTTCTGTTCAGACGATAGTGATGCCGTTGAAACCCAACCTGTTTCCACGGATGATGTAATTGTAATGGCTGAAACGAAGACCCGGGAGCAAATAACCGAGCAAAAGCTAGGGATATTCTTTCCATTCTCTCACGTGAGGAACTGCTCACGATGGCGATCCGCCTTCTGGCCTGGCAACGTAATCGAAGTCTCTAGATTGATGTAGAGAGGTATTGAGAGGGTAGGGAGCGATGGATGGTGATGTAGTATCAGTATTATGCAGTGGTATTATTTGATATAATTTGATGATGGTATGGAGAGGTATGGAGATATGTGGGGATGAGGCGGGTGTTGGGTGTTGGGTGTTGGGAAGAGAGAGGTTCTAGGTACGTTGGAATTAGGTGCAGGTGTCCTGATAGAATGGCGGGAAAGGTCCCCAGAAGTTGTTGTTGACTTTATTTCCATGGAGAGAAAGCCCCAAGAGTCAACTAAAAGCTATGCAGTGCGTCAAGACCTGTCAAGTCCTTGTTCCGATCAAACAATTCAAGCTAGAATTAGACCAATTGATATGGTACGCTCGTTGCGAATGGCTGACAACAACAGTGTGATTTCAAATCCACGCTTCATTGAAAGCTTGCCTAGAAGTATGTTCATCCATTTCATGCCAGTTATTCAACAGACCATTCATCTGCTTATAAAACATATCTTCTTGTGCAAAATTATGAATTGATACATACAGCCAGAGCTATTTATTCAGCACCCTACTATATAGGTAGCTGTCTAGTTTGAAAATCAACACTCACAATCCATTGCTTTTCTGTATATTTTCCTATTCGCTGCATACATCCGGCATCAATATCCAGTCCAGCACCCCGGGCTTCCTCTAACCGAGGCTTGAGTCTCTTTTCCAAACTCACACCAAACAAAACAGGATGTTGTGCGAGAAGAGTCGAAGCTTCGCATTCATCACCACCTAAAGCTTCAATATAAAAGTTCAAAGTTGGCTCAAGGTTGGTTTCGACGTTGTAACCAAAGAGAGCTGGAAATCTCTGCACGAGTTTTGACAGATCACCATCTGTCAGTGAGAGACGCTGCTGAATCCAGTCCAATGTTGGCTCCAGTTTGTCGGAAATAGAACAGGCCAAGATTGGAGGGAATCGTTGTATCATTATGCTGACCATGGCATTATCTAAATCCAGGCGTTGTTGCAACCAATCTAGTTTGAGGGCAAGATTCGTATCCACACTACAGCTGAAAAGGTTGGGCATTCTCTGCATAAGTTTCGATAGCACGCTGTCTGTCAGAGAAAGACGCTGTTGAATCCAGTCCAATGTGGGTTCTAGTTTTCCAGTAATAGAGTTCTCCAATATTCCTGGAAACCGTAATATCATTTTGCTGACTGCCTCATCATCCAAATCAAGACGTTCCTGCAACCAATTCAACTTTGGTTCAATATTTTCTTCAGTACTCCTTTGCAGAATACCAGGGTCACGCACTAATAATGTTCTCAAGGATTTATCATCCAAATAGAGTCTATTCTGAAAATAAGTGATTTTTGGTTCCAAGGTATCGTCAGATCGAAACGTTAGAATTTCTGGATTTCTTTGAGTTATTTTCTTGATTTCATTCTTCGTCAGGCCAAGGCGCTCCTTCAGCCAATTCGCACGTTTCTCCAGCACACCGTTCTCCTTAGTAATGATAAGTCTTGTCCTCGGATTCTTTTCATTTAGCTTTTTTTCACTGACCCCCAATGTTTCAATCAAATATTTCTTATTGATTGCTACTTTGGATGCATCTGCTGCTCGCCTTCCCAGCAGAGGTACCCATGACGATCGGTAATGGCGATGGTGATGCCGTTGAAAGTGAAAGGCAACCTTTTTGCATGGATGATAGAATGAGAATGATGAGAATGGACGATGAAACGCAGAACCGGAAGCAAACAGCCGTGTAAGAACTGGGGGTATTCTTTCCATTCTCTTCGCTGAGGAACAGCGACGGTGACAGGTCCGCCTTTGCCTTTGCCCCTCTCTCGCTCTCTAGTAGAGGGCTGTGGCTGTGGTAATGTAGTGGTAGTGTGTCGTTACAATAGGTGTCGTTGCTGTTGCCTGTTGCGGCGGGGGGAGTGATGTTACCTACCTAGGTACCTACGTATGTATCTACAGGATATGCGCTGATGTGCGTTCTGAGAGGTTCTGAGCACCCTCTTGATGAGAGTCTGGCCGCCGTCGACCTATCGCTAACTTCCAGGTAGCGATGGTCGAAGGCAGTGCCTTAGACCCTCCCGAAGAGCAACACCCGCCATTTTTGTCGACTAGCTTCCCTCTAACAAAAGTTGGATCCGAGGCTTGGCCACTTTTTTCTCGATCTGCCAACATGACTCCTAGTGACTCGCCGCACAAAACAGCAGCCTCAAGGGGCTCCTCTGGCGCTGTCTTATTTCTCGATCGGATCAACCTGTCATCCCAATTCCTCAGAGACTTAAGCTCCTTGATGCATTTGCAAGAGGCCATGCTCATCAGCGCCAGGGGTGCGAGTGTGCTTCCATTCCGGCCGACCACGTATTCGTCCGCATTGATTTGCCGCTTTTCATCATCATCATTGAGCCTGAATTTAGGCTTAAGGTAGAGACCCTACGTAGGAATACTACAAAATCTTCAGTCAGAAACAAAATTCAGACAACAACTGAACCATGTTAACATGACTGATCATGATTCATCATCATGACGATATCTTCCCCGTGTTGGTGCCGATCAGCAGCGTGCCGCGCTTCACGACACGCACAATCACTCGCCTTCTCGATGATCAGACGCACATCATCCTTCCCTCGACCCATCGTTCTCTCCTCAACGATCATTATCCTATCAACTGCGTCGTCCGTCCGTGTTGAGCGATAGTGAGATCGCTCTAAGTTCGGTCGCTCAAATCAAGAGAAACAGGATTATGGATACCAATAAGAGTATCAGTAAGTCCCGTTTAGATAGATTGGGCGGAGTCATCACTAGGGGGCGGCTGGGAAAGAACAGCCGATCAAGTGACACAGTACCTAGGCAGTAGCCCTAGGGACTGCCACTCCGACGAGATGAGTGGTACG
>JALLAU010000911.1:0-12139 GCA_036939495.1 Thalassiosira hispida
TTGCTTATCTTCCACATTGTCCCGCTGGTCGCGACGGGACGGGTTCTGTGTTCCTCCTTAGCAAGAACTCCCAAGAACATCAAAGCAAGAGTGCTTGAAGAGGGAGGATCAAGAACAAGATCCTCATCAAGACCCACGGTACAACAACACCAAGGGACGACCACTGCAATTACGCGAGCACAAGTATACAGACGACTACAACAAAGTTGTCACATCATAAATCCCCAAGCAGTGCGGCACAACCTCTGACCTAGCAGGAGCGCACTGCATAAACTCCCATACAAATGCCAACGAGCGCGCCACCACAAGAAACCATGCCAAACGAGACGGCAATTCCTCGCCATCGTTGCAAACCCCACAATGCAAAAACCCAAAAGAAACAACCAAGAGCAAGAAGTTACTTCTTCAAGGTCCAGTGCTTGGCCTCAAATGGCGTGGTTTCCCCAAAGAACTGAGAGTGTGTGTAGATACAAGAGTTTGTGCAGCAGCAGCAGGGCACGCCTCCGCTTGCTGCAATACTAATATGATACGATAGTATCGTATCATATTAGTATTGCAGCGCCAGATGCAGTTACTATAATATGTTTTCAAGAAATGGCTGTTCCCTCCCTACAGCATGCACGTACCTAGTGTGCTCTCTTGTGTCACTCCTACCTTTGCACTAAGTAAACAATCTCAAATTTTACGCTCTTGCGTATTCTCATCTTTTGCCGGGATTCAGATTTTTAAAACCGGGACTGGCCATAGCGATCACTAAACACAATCAAATCATAGAAATTCGCCGCCGATGGCAATCCAAATGTTAACATGTCACAGGATGTTGGGATGGCAAGTGGTGTTGTTTCCATCTTGACTTCCTAAAATAATCGGCATTCATTTTTCATTTGTGGTGAATAGATGCCAATAGACCCATCTATTTGCATCCAACATTTTTTATACAAAGCGTACACTCCATGCATCATACATCGTACTCCATCGATTGTCCTAGTTTGTCATCCCAAACACGCGCTCGTCCAGCTAGCCACGTCTTCAACAGCTGAGCCATTGTCGCAGGGGGTTCGTATCTGTCAGATTGGCTTGTATCTCATATAACTCGTCCACTAAGCGCTTTGTGGACGAGTGGTAAGATCACCTCTGTCAATAATTTGAAGAGTAAAGAGATGTAGGATCATGCCGTCCAATTGAATGAGATTAAACAGCAACTAGATGATTGAAACCAGAGATGACTATCCAACAGAAGGAATGCAATCCAATCATCCAATAATAGGGAGAATGAAAATGAAAGCTCTACCAACTCTTCCACCAATCCTACCAATATCACTACAAGAATGATGAGCAGAATAGAATTGTGCCGATCATACCTACTAATTTTGAGTGTCAATTATAGTCCATTAGCTCATCTTTCTGATCTGACTCTCTATCTTATCTGTTGATGCCATTTGTGGTGGCCATACCACTGACTCGAAACAAATCTCCTCTTTGCCATGGGATTTAGGTGGTATGTATCTACCATTTCAAATTCAGAGATCATCGTACCATGGAACAAAATTGTTGCGTGTAATAGTATGCATATCATCATTAGAAAGACCATTCCTCAATGAGCTAAATAAAAAGAAGAAAAGGAAAGTAAGGCAAGCGTTAGATGTCAAAGGAACATTCAATTTCTCAAGAAGAACATTTCATTGATAATATGAAAAATTGCACGTACCTCCTTTAGCCTATCAGAGTTCGCTCCCATCAAACGATCCACAACTTCTCCTCCCTTGATAAACAAAAACGTTGGCATTGCCGACACACCGTATTTTTGGGCGGCCTCGGGATTATCATCTACATCAACCTTAATAAATTGTGCACGGCTGCCCAGCTCCTCGGATAGTTCTTTGAAGATTGGGGCAATCATTTTGCATGGTCCGCACCTTTTTTATTACAGGGCAAGTAGGTAAAAGAGAAAGGAAACGAATAGATATTAGATGCCAGCAACACGAAGATAGACCAAGATATACGTCCATAAACTCAGTGCGCAACATAGATAGAAGATACTAGCCAACAATAACGCAACCTCATATCTTACCAAGTGGCAGTGAAATCAATCACCGTCAGCTTATTTTGCAATGCAGCACTCTGAATCCGCCCATCCAAATCACTCATCGTCGATGATTCGTGGACTGCGCCTCCGCGGATCGCAAGGATGTCATTCGTCAGTTGACTTCGACTTGGCGGCGGCGACGCCGATACGCCAAAAGGACGAGTGTGCAAAGACGGCCTACCCGAAGCAAGGATTGGAGACGCGGCCAATGCGATCAATGCTGTCAATTCTAATTTCATTTTGTAGATGGTGTGGTGCTAGCAAGAGGGTCTATTGTACGAAGGAGGTTAGGTGGATGAAGTCGGATGAAGTGAAGTGAGATTTTATCCAAATCCAAAAGTTTCACGTGTCAGTGTCACCTCGCTCGGCTGATGGATTTGACGTACCTGGAGCGTACACCTGTATTTTGATACCATACAACACGATACAATTCCCCGGGATGGCGATGGATGGCGGGACATCGGCGCCCGGCGCCACCACTACGATACAATCTCTGCCCAACGAACAAAATCAAAGA
This sequence comes from Thalassiosira hispida, assembly GCA_036939495.1. Lineage (NCBI taxonomy): Eukaryota > Bacillariophyta > Thalassiosirophyceae > Thalassiosirales > Thalassiosiraceae > Thalassiosira > Thalassiosira hispida. Next base: position 2,604 of record JALLAU010000911.1, read on the forward strand.
CGATAATGGCATCACCTGAAGCATCGGCAGATCCATCCCTATTGACATTACCTCTTGATAGTATACAGGCCTTTTGGGCGCAACGGGTGAGAGGAGGGATGCTATGTGTATAGATGATTTTGGATTGCTGTGGACAGATTTATTTGCGCACCAATTTTTCTTTGATCTGCGCTGATAGCATGTCTCTATTCCTATCCTCCTGCATCCAGTGGTCTGGGCCGAAGCTAGGGTGGCACAAAGAAGATGTCAATCCTCACCTAACAAAATACACTAATCTTCTGTTGGGAGCTGGGGGAGACAATGACAGTAGCAACGATGGAAGTCGAATATTTGTACCTCTATGTGGAAAATCTGTTGACCTAGCCTACCTAGCGTCTCATTCAAAAATATCGCATGTTGTGGGGATTGATATTGTGCGAAATGCTGCATTGGACTTTACTTCAGAACATTCCGAGCTTTTAATGAAAGAAGTTCACTTATTGGATGAATGTGACTTGGAGAAAGGAGAGGAAGAGCACATTATTTGTGAAAATGCAAATGATGATTCTTCCAATTCCAATGAACCACCACAATCAGCAAGGAGTACCTTCCATGGAACAAACTTGACCCTTCTTATTCGCGATTTGTTCGATTTCCTTCCCATGAGCAGCAGCGATCGAGCGAAGTATTTGACTGAAGGAATTATATCTTCTTCCAAGTCATCTTCTGCTGTCCCCACAGAGTACCTCTTTGATACCATCTTTGACCGTGCATCAATAGTCGCAATAAAGCCATCTTTGAGAAAAGACTACGTCACACTCATGGGTGAATTACTTCGGCCTGGTGGAGCTATACTCCTTGTTTCTCTTGATAGACGAAAGACTACTACAGATGCAGCAAAGCTTGATGGACCTCCGTTTTCAGTCAACGAGGAGGAAATTCGAAAACTATATGAATCGCAACAATGGGTGGAATCGGTGACTGTTTTGGAAGAGGTGAATGATTTGACAACTAATGCCGATAGGGAGCGTTGGGAGAAGAAAGGTGTCCTAGAACTTTATGAGATTGTGTTTCTAATCAGAAAGAAGATCTAGATATTATACCTATGATATTGAAGAATTGGAATGGAGTAGATATCATGATGTGATGACGTCAGCATTCCTGGCTCAAAAACATCTTTGATCTTCGTCATGCGAAACTTGGTCAAAGCAAAAAGCAAGCTAGGAGTACCCTTTCCTCACTTTGGAATATAATATATAAAAGTTACATATTACATGATGTGTTGCCACTTTTGGTGTTTGATGCCTAGAAATTTCTAGTTTACCACAACACCATAGTCCAGATCTATCAATATTTACTGTGCCATCTCGGTTTGATATCCTTTGTTGAAGCATTGCAAATTATTGCAACAACGAGCAACAACAATTGCAAGGAGCTGCAAGGAGATTACCCTTTGTTCAAGCATGACCTTGTGCTTGTGCGTGCTTTCCGCTAAAATAAAAAGGGGGCGGGTTGGAAAGTGCCCACGTCGACGCCAACGACAACCACAAATAAATGACCATGGCGGCGGCCACTTTGACTTTGACTCCTATCCAACAAAGATAACACCAACATGAAACTGGCCGGTAATCATACCTTCCGAAAGTGTTTCACTTACGCTTGGTTATTGAAAATCTGCGTCGTCTGCTTTTACTTCGGGTATCGGAACGCTGCCAATGAAAGCAAGTACAATAGCGCCATTATCACAGACACAGCAACAAACTGCGCCACCCCCATTGAAATTTCAGATACATTGCGTCAGCAAATAGATGCACGGGTGAAAAAAGAGCTATCCAGGAGTCGGACGGAAAGCTATACAGGCAAGCTATTTCCAGACACAACAAAGGAATATGTAGTTGGAGCGCTGAGAGTGCCGAGGGATGAGATGCTCTCAAGTTATGACTTTGGTGTCCCCATAAAGAAGACCCAAGGTAAAGAAACCGAATCCATCATCCTTTACAATACGCGCTCGGCATTGCCATCAAGTAACAAATTGAAGAACTCGGCCGTAAGCGGTGAAAATGGTGAAATGGCCAAATCCTCCGTCAGTGATGCAATGCAAAATTGCGACGCGCTCAACGTCATATTTACCTCAATGAACAACAAGCCTGAATGTCAACTGATTATCGGCAACTTCGAGAGCTATCACATCAATCGATGGCTTCGCATGCCTGACTTTGAAAAAACTCATAAAAAGAAACGCATGGAGGATCATACGCTGCCACTCCGTCATATGGGCAGAATCACCTTGCCTGCAAAAGGCGTTGATGAGTTCGACCTCCCTGAGTTTTGGAACAATATGAAGAAAGGAGAGAAAGGCTTCCTCCTCGAACATTTTGACAGACTCTCAATATTTTTGGAGAACGTTGATTCGGTAATGAAAGATCTGAAAGAACTGTTAGGAAAACGCAATGTTGTTCGAGACAACACGGTTGTAGTACTGACAGTTAATGCAGGGCAAAGTGAACTATTGAGCAATCAAATATGTGCTGCGAGGAGTAGAGGGATTGATACTGGTAATGTGTTAGTTTTTCCAACAGATGAAGAGTCGTACAAACTAGCGACGGGGCTGGGTGTGGCAACATATTTCGATGAAAAGAATTTAGGGGTACTGCCATCAGGTGAAGCCAAGGCGTATGGTGACAAAATCTTTGCGAACATGATGTATGCAAAGGTATTATGCGTACTCTACGTGAGCTTGCTTGGCCATGATGTTTTATTTCAGGACGTGGATATTGGTAAGTTTTGATGTCGTATGTTTCATTTGCTCAATTGTGCCGCACAAGTCATCTAATAAATGGACCTTTCATAATGCAGTATGGTTCAAGGATCCATTGACTTATTTTCACGACAAATCAAATACTGCCATACAAAACTTTGATATTATGTTCCAGCATGATGGCAGCGGTCAACCACGCTACAACCCATTTTCAGCCAACAGTGGATTTTATTACATCCGAGCGAACAAAAAGACTTCGTATCTATTCACATCATTGTTGTATCATGGTGCTGTGATTCGCAAGTCAAAGAGTCATCAACAGGTTCTAGTACAATTGCTAAATGAGCACTCATCCATGTTCGGATTAAAGGTCAAAGTGTTTGACAAAGTACAGACTAACATGTTCCCAGGTGGCTTCCACTACCATCTAGACTGGGATACCATGCGTGCTATAATAAAGGGGGACAGTCCTGCATACATTCTACACATGAGTTGGACAGAAAATAAGGTGAACAAACTGCTATTCTTTCGGCAAATGGGAGAGTGGTATGTTACCGACAAGTGCATCAGCAAAGATATAACAAACCTGATAGGAGTAGATGGTGGCGAAGTGTCAGATGGCAGCCTAGTCGAACAATGCTGTAGCAAAGAACCAATATTTTCATGTCACTTTAAAGACAAGCCATCCAAGGTTCCATGTCCAGACAGCCCAAAGATAGATCCACAGAGAGGCAAGCTATTCTGGCAATAAATGAAATAGGATTTCTGGCAACACAACCGAATTCATATTTCATGTTCTCCCTTGCCTGGAAATAATTGCAAATCAATTCCTGCGCGAGGGGGTCGAGACCAGAATACATGTCTTCGACTTGCTTGGTCATAGCAAATACATCGCCTTGCCCTGAATTAATGAAACTGTGCTATTTCTCTGCACCATTTAACTGCAATGAACTGGCATTTCTATCTGAGATGTGACTCATTCGTGTACTAGAAGAAAAGGACAGCCCCAAATTGTATTTAAAGAGTAGATTCGTGGGCACAGCGACACGCGAGATAGGCTCGATATTCCTTGTTGCAGACAGCTGGTATTTATTGTAGGCTTCAGCTTCGCCCAGGTCATACTGTGTGAGCAGAAACAATAGAAAAAGTGTCCTTCTTTCTTTCATCTATCTCGCGCTAGAAACACTCAGGTTAGCGAATTCAATAGGTCGGGTTCTCCGATGGTTAGCTTGTCCTCCAAGGCTCTGGTATACGGTAGTGTATTTTCTACAAGAGCGAGCGCCATCAAATAGATTTGTTCGATATTTGGACTCTACCACCTTGCTAAAAGATATTGACTGCCTTATGTGATGCGTGAAAGAGATATATAGTGGCGCAAATCAGCAGTGGACCTGGGTTTAATTTCAACAAATTGGATGTGTATTGCTGATCGCCCTGAAAGCAAGTGAGAAGTATTTTAAGCTGGGTAGCTTTAGTATGACAAAGTAGATATTTAAGGAGGAGTATCTCGAATGGCTTGCCGGTGTTACGGACAGCGAACAAGATGATGTTGATGTGATTGCATTTTCTAACGCGTACACCGAGTTATGCGAGAAGATTAGCGAAGGGCTGAAAGGCAGGGTGGTCAGTGCAGAACATCGAGAGAATTTGAGAAAAGCCAGGAAAGGCATGAAGTTCAGTGCAGAACATCGAGAGAATTTGAGCAAAGCCTTGAAAGGCAGGGTGGTCAGTTGAACAAATAGTAGCGAGGTGATACTGTTATCTCTGGGGGATATGTGTGTGAGCAGTGTTGAGAAAGCAGGGCTTGACAAAGACTTATGCTGGAGTAGCTTTCGCTAGCAAATGACAAAGTAGATATCAATGATGACAGTAAGTGTTAGGTTGACTATGTTGTTAGAGTTTACATTGAGGGGAGTATTATTAAATAGTAGTCTATGTCACTCCGCGAGGGCCCTTCAGGGAGACTGCTGCCCGCAGGGGGCCACTGTGCGTGGAGCCCCCGGTGGCACTGTTGTGCGTCAAGGTTGTTTACCCCATGTTTTGGCTGGATACTAAGTAGGACGTCTAGGCATCTGTGCATAGGGAGTCGGCCCAGGGTGAAGTTGTGAAACTCCAGTCACTGCTGATTTGACTTCAGGGGTCACGTATGATTGAGCGATGTTGCGGGGTTGCGCCGCTACGTTTGATTTCGGCAAATAGCCAGACAAAGATGTTACTTGATGGTTCGTCACAGTGGGGGTTGGGTATGCTTTCGTGGCGGCAGAACTACCGCTGACTGTTCGACCACCTTGCCACATTGCTCCGCTATTTGAATTGCCCCCCACCTTCACCTGCTTGTTCAGCCATGCGATAACCTTTGGGCAGACATTACGGGTGCATAGACAAGAGATTGAGTGACAAAAATGTTCTTCCGCAGGAAAGATGCCGTTTGTACTGTATGTAACTCACCTGCTGATTGTTATCAAGCTTCTGCTTATCATCTTCTGCCTGCTTTCTTGCGCTGCTCAGCTCTCGTGATGCGACTGCCTTATCTGCTTGCGTGCACTGCAACTTCTCTTCCAGCCGCCTAACTTGAAGGTTCAGCTGGGTTGTTTCCTTCTCCTTCACAGCAAGCACGTCTTCCTGCTCGCGAATCATTTCGACTTTCTCTTTGATTCTCTTCTTCATTTCTATCCGATTAGTTTGATACCGTTGGGTGAGGTCTTTATACTTTTCTGTCTCGGTCTCTGCTTCCTCCAGCCGGCGACGTAAATCGTCAACAAGTGATTGTTGCCGTGATAGAGTTTGTTTCGCATCAGTAGATACCTTTTCTGCAGATATTCGTTGTGATTTCGTTTCGGATATTGTCCTCTCTTGATTGTTGTTGGAAAATTCAAGCGAGGAAAGTTGTAGCTGAATGCTGTGAAGACTCTTTTCAACCGTGGCCTTCTCCTCCGAGACATGTTGGAGCTGTGTTCGTATTGAGCTCAGCTCATTTGTGTGTGTGTTGTTGGTAGTTTCTGCGAAGCTCAGTTTTGTGGATAATCTCTCATTTTCCATCGTCTCGACCAGCTTACATTCGATGACTTTGGCATTTGTATCCTCAAGACAACGGATTTTGTGCTCAAGGATTGCTCGGTTCTTTTCATTTCGCTCCTTCAGTTCCTTAATTTCTGCTTCCTTTGCTGCTTTGATTTCGTTCACTTCGGCGAGGCGGCTGCAGTTTTCAGTCTGAAGACATGCTTCTGCTTGGTGACGAATCTTATGAATGTCAATGGATGAAGACTGGGTAAGCTCTTGCATTTTTTTATTCACTTCGATAAGTTCAGCCTCGGCTGCGTCCGAGCGGCGTTGTTGCTCGGCACACATGAACTGAATGTCTCTATTCTGCAGCATTGTCTGGCTCAGTCTTAACTCACACGATTTGAGAAAGAAGACAACAGTGTGAGGGAAATGTGCGTTATCTAAATCTCAGTTGGTTGTAGCCAGAAGATGAAATCAACTCACCTCGATGACAAGTACAGTCGCACAGACTTGTCTGTCCCCACACCCAGATTCAGTGCCAAATGGGTCAGCTCTCTGAACTGATTGGATTCCACAATAGAGAACTGAGCATGCATTATTGAGCTAGATTTCTGCGTGTTCCTCCATTGATTACCATCAGAGGAGGAGACTAAAGAGTTCAGTTCTAGCCTGCACGTGTAAGTAGAAACAGGCATTTTTCCATACGGCGATGGCATCATCGGCCCTTGATATTGCATTCCTTGTTGTTGATGATTCATTGCCTGGTGCTGCTGTGTTTGCAATGGCGTGCTCCACGTACAGTTACCATTTTCCCATTGTTGCCCTACAGGATGGCTTGTTTGGCTATTCCAAGTGCCGGCAGAGTCACTATGCGTGTTGTTGAACGTCTGATGGAAGACGTTTGACTCTTGGGGTTGCACAGAGTCTCCGCCTCCCTCTCCAAGCTCGCAGAATTTCAACAGTGATATCAAAGAGTTGGCGAAATCATTAAAGTCTACCAGCAATGCTTGATCTCGTCGTAGATCCGAGAAGTCTGACTCTCCAACTTCCAGTTCGTATAGTTCGATTGGACGATTTGAGATGGAAGATCCTTTTGGCTGAAATCCAAATCCAGTGTTGGCACCGGTCAGATGACTTGGGGCTTGCATCATGGAGTGACTTCGTCCCCGGTCTGCTGTCATGAATGGAGCATGGATTATTGGATGTTGGAGGTTCCCTGTTCGGCGCCCAGGAGTGAATTGTGTAGGCATTCCAGCGTCGAAATTTCCCGACGGTATTTCTGAAGAATCATCAATCAGATTGCACTCATCAGTCATCTCAAATCGTATGACGCGTTCCTTATTCCCTCCCTTCCGATGACCCTGGAGAATTCGAACTGTGTAGTTCCCATACCTTTTTGCGGAAGAAACGGTGTCGTGACTGCTCGGGCTGGGGGGCACGATGATTTCAAATGGAACGCTATTGCGTTCAAAGAGAGGATTCGCCCGATTGAAGTCCGCCATGGAATCAATCTTCCGTTCTTATGTTACATAAGCAATAAATACTATTAAATACTATTGCAATGTGTTCTATATCATAATATCTTCCTCCCACGTCCAAGGTGAAACTTGCGGTGACAAACTTCTGGGAATCTTCCTGAACTCAAGCACTTTTTTCAATTTTCAAATTCTTCCGAGCGACGAGGTCAACAGGAGGACTGTTGGAGTTTGTCGCACAGGATTCTTCAGTTGGAGAGGAGAGTGTGGCAGATCTGCAGAACCCGTTCTTGTGTCTTTCGAGCAGGCGGAGCAGCAGTGGAAGTATGACGCCACAGCAGAGTATGATTCTGACAACTATGTCACGTCTCCTCATGAGGATAATTCGAAGCGTAGACTTCGAGGCTCTGTCTCAGCTTTGATAGGTAGACTATCATACTGAAAGCAGTAAAGAGTAGAATAGTCATCAGTCGTTTGCCTTAAATGCTCATCATGCCCAAGAGAAGGTGCACAGCCGCATGATTGATGACCCATGCCTATTATCAATTTTAGGGCTACTCCAACACGAAGCTGCGAGAGTACCAGATAAGAACTCGATGTCCCACGCCAATGAGTGAAAGTCGTAATCCATGGTAGGTTATGACGTGTTTCATGGCTGCGGGCTCTCATGTCCTCACACAACCTGCTGCTCACTCGGAGGATGTCAGCGCCCAAGATAGGTGTTGTAGAGATTGCAACACATCTCTTAGTCCAAACATCATCCTAATCGTTTGGCTAATTTACTTTATGTGTATGTTTTTGACAGCATGTTCCCAAGCACCCAGGCTGCTGCATGGCAGTGTGAGATTTTCACACTTCGGAACATTCTTCCCCTTCCTCAAATTATGTAGATTTGGCTCGTCCACCCCCTAACGATCTGGTAAGGTGGTATCCCTCTTGCATACCTCATTGGACGGCAATATCATCCACTGCAACTTCTGAAAGGGTTACTGGTAGAAAGTGTGCCTGCTTCACTAGACTACGTCCACATCAAAGCTGAAATTTGCGAATAACAAAAAGTTAGATTGCATCTAAAAGAAATGTATGCGAGTACGACGGCTCATCGACCCGTGGGAAAGTAAAAATCCATCCCGGAACGAGCAAGGAACGCATTCCCCACACCCATCAAATCAACCTTTTGTCAATCCAATGTGAAATGGAGAACGCATCCCTCGTCATACTGGGAGAGGATCTTCCGGGAAAACGAGTGCTTTTTGACTGCTCGAAAATTTTCCATCAAAAAACACATGACCTCAAACTCAGTTTGAGAGATGGACTTTCTGGGGATCATAGTCGTGTATTATATGCATTATTGATTTGAAAACATGACGATGGTATATACATCTGTTCTCACAGTATTCAATGCAAGTTCATACGGTAGCACAATGATGGGTTGGCCGACGACAAGAAAAAACAGCTTACCTGAGTATTCATTTCGCGATGGCATCGTCATTGTGGTAAGCTGCACATCAACATTAGGAGAGGTACCTCAACCCTCAATCATATCTCCTCAAAATATTAGATCATAACATGATATGATGATTTCAGTCCGTCTGCCATGACATCCTAACGTTTTTGTGTTTGGGACAATTATTCGAGAGAGGTAAATCAAGGGTGAGTAGAGTACGAGTAACACAGTCAAAAGTAATAGAACAATAAAGAATATTGCACTGTTGGGATAGAGGAACACTCCAAGAAAAAAGGGAGGAACTCAGCGAACAGTGCATACCCAAATAGAGTGATGCCTTTTCAGGCAGCCACAAGGTATAAATATCCCCCTTCCTAGTGGTAACCAGGACGAGCACAATGAAGACTGGGGAAACTTCAAGGAAACTCGTAGTGTCGAGATTTCGGGGTTGTGATGCAGTGCAACAAGCCACGATGGCATGCACTATGATGTGTCGTATCTGTCCGTGGTCGTATACCAACTCACCTCGTGCTGCTTCTTCCGCTCGTCCGCAGTTAGCACTTTCAGCCCCCCATTACATACACAAAAGTGCTGCCTGTTTCGAGTTCACCAATTTATGCAACATGAGACTTGACGTTGATGATGATGATGATGATGATGATGATGTGTGTGAGATGGGTCGAAAACTGTCGAAAATAATGAATGGTCTGCAATGATGCGATGAGTTTGGCCTCTCGGGTCTTTCCGGAACCGCTGGGGGCCCATAAGGGGCTCTCCCAAGCCGTCGCTTCGTGCCACACTAACAGGTCTCGCTCATAAAATAGAAACGGTAAACCAGAAAAACTAAGAAAAAAAAACCCCTTCCTCTCTCTTT
>JALLAU010000912.1:0-12087 GCA_036939495.1 Thalassiosira hispida
GGAGGGCCTGGCGAGGAGGGTCTTGACAAGGGACCCCACTACATACCTCTTGTGATGTGGGGTCCCTTGTCAAGACCCTCCTCGCCAGGCCCTCCAAACTTGCATGTCTCCTGCCCAGGGTTCCATTTCTCTCTATGCTTTACAGCTCCCTTTTAGTTCTATGTTGCTCCAAGAATCTAAACACCTCTTTACAAGAATCACGAACCAGGGTTTCGTATCTAAGCAGGAGCACTGGAAGCAAGTAATCTAAGCTTGCACCTTCAATTTCATTATGCTTGAGTACCTTTTGGCAGACCTCGGACCTTTCTCTTCACTCTCATTCAGGAATATACGAGATCGGGAGGTAATGGATTTGCAAATGCGTTATATTATCTGAATCCATCGAAGAGATTAGCGTAGATACAGCTGTTTGGGTCGGGTGACAGAGTTGAGCGTATGGTTGGAGTACATGTATCCCTGACGCTTGGCTTGTTAGAAGCCTCACAAAAAACCTCCAGCCCTCTTATCTGGTTTTGGCCATATCAGCAGCAGTGTTGCACTATCACCTTCACACCTTAATTAAGAAGAATACATGAACATGAAGGGTATGGTTTATCTTGTTTCTTATATAATATGAATTAAATATGATCATTTTATTATTATTCAAAATCCATCAGGTATGAAAAAAATGCATCTTTTACCAAAGTGCTGTTTGCCGAAAATGCTAAATGACCAGCTGCGGTCTTGGCATTTTTTTTCAGGACTGAGTTTATCTTTCTAACAAGAAGCTTTCGTTGAACAGTGATCTGTCTTATTTTTTGTTTTTGTTCTGATGGATAACCTTTGCAATTGGCATTATTTCTATGCCAATCTAAGATTGCATTCATCTCCTCGTTTTTCAGTGATGGAGGAGGATTGTAATTCACGGCACCGTCCAGGATTGCTATGGGATGTTCAAACCCAGTCTTCAGGTAAATTGCAGTCCCATTCTGCCGCGAGGCAAGTGAAGGAGGACGATTCAAAATAGCAATGTTTTGTGTACGAAGAACACGCTGACTGAATAATCCCTGTAAAGACTTTGCCGAAGGAGAGTATAATCCAAATTGGGCGCTATGGCCATCCTGATCGATGCTGCTGCTGTTCCCTTTCAGCCGAAGCAACCCAACCCGGCTTCCACCATTCTGAGGCAAGAAACCGAAACCCATCAACACAAGTGATATTAGTGGTTTATTCATCACTGCAGCTCGAGGATAAGTGTTTGTTTCAAGACAGATGTGGAGCCACAAAGCAACAAATACCTTCGACAAACCTTCTCCTCTTCTTGTTTTGTTGACCTCCATTCCCACTAAGGAACTGTAGTAACGTGGTTCTAAATGGCTTTTGTTCTTGCCTACTTGTTTGGAGGATGCATTTTTCAATAACATTCTTCCCAATTTGTCTTTGCTTGCTTCATCATAAAACACAATTGACAAGCCATTACTACCAGGATTCCGATGAGGTTGAATTCCAATAATGATGCTTCGCTTTTGTAGGCCAGTTCGCTTGCCATCATTGTTTTCACTGACTGCAGCATTCTGTCCGCTCCTCACACCAGAAATACTATAACGGCCAATCTCCCACCAGGAATCTGAACCCTTCCCAACCTTACGGAAGCATTTGAGACTCTTATGAAAATATGTTGCAATGTTTTGTTCTATGGCGTTTGTTGAAGACTCATTGCTTTTTGATTGCAAACATCTATTCTCATTTGAGACCCCACTTTCAACCACAGCTTCGTCTCCTTCTTTTCCAACACTGCTGCCGTGGGTAGAACGACTCAACATCTTTGCTTTTTCCTCTGCAACTCTTGCAGCATCATCCCATTCTCCTTCTTTCCCACAAGCTGATAGGACAGAATTATAACTCTGCTCAGTAGGTTGTCTATCATTGTGTGTTTTCATTTCTTCGAGAATCTGGAGCGCCACTTTGTGCCATGATGGGGTTGAAGAGTTCGTCGTCGAAGAACCTCTTTCTCTTCCAGCTTCTTTGGCAATGCCAATTAGCAATTCATTGTAAATGTTGCTATCCGGCAACAACCCTGTGGATTTCATTCGATAAAACAATTGCGTAGCTTCGCGGCAATGGCCATGTCTGGCAAGGGCAGATATGGCTGTTTGATAGGACATTTTATCAACAGTAGGTGGAATTAAGTTTGTGATCAAGGTTGTTATACCAGCATCTTCTGACGTTTGCAGGTTTGTTGATTCATGAGAGTATATTTCTTCCATCTCTTCCAGGATTTCCAAGATTAAATCACATTCTCCCAATTTCCCCAGCGCACTAAACACTGCATGGTATATCTCTGCTCCTGGCTGGACTTGGGCAACCTTTGGCATGTGATGACGAAGCAAATGCATGATGATAAGTGGAGAGTAGTTTGATTCATCACCCTGCCAGTAGTGTTTGGCATTTCCCAAAAGAGAAAATACGGCTTTGTAAACTTTTGATAGTTCATGTTTTTCATCTTCATTGTCAATCCCATAGTCTACAAACGAATTGCCTTGTTTTTCTCGCAATCTTCTATTGTGATCCACTCCTTCCACAAGTAACCTTAGCAGATGCAAAGCTGCAGGCACATTATTGCCATCAGCCTTTCGTAATACTTCCATGGTAGCGACTATCGATTTTCCATCAATAATAAGTAGTGTGTCACCCAATCTCTTGGTACATACATATTTTTCTCCCATACTAGAGTTCATCATGTGGTCTCTCCCATGAAGCATATATTGCAGTGTATCATCACCATCAATCATGTCTAGGGAAAATGCCAAGTGTGGGTAAGCATTTCCCAATATGTCCAATGCCCCCTTGGCATCAGATCGACACTTCAATATCTGCCTAGGCAATTTACGCTGGTTCAAAAGAAGGATTGATTTTCTGTCCAATACATTTTCCCTGCCCTCACCCAAATCTGTGTTGGTATTTTGAATCCTTTGGATAGCAGTAGCACTCGGTGTTACTGCTGATAATAATATTGATATTGGCCGCGAGATTTTCTTGTACGGACATGATGATGATGGGCTAAATGCCTCTACAAAGAATGAGGTTTGCTGACGATCATAATACCCACAACATGTCATTATTCGAGAGATGAAGATGAAATGCAACAAGCACAGTGCTCCTATGAGAGAGGAGAGCGCCATGGCTTATTGGAGGGTCATTTCATTTTCATTTCAGTTTCATCAGAGTCAGTGGTGGAAGTTGAATCGGAAGAAGATGCAATAAAATGGTATTGGCGGGAAACCAGCGATCTACATAGGAATAGATAAAGCTACGGAGCCATGTATCGCCAAAATCCATCACTTCGAAGAGAAATAAGTGGAAAGAATGACATAATCTATGATTGTTATTACTCGCTCCTCTCTCTCTCTCTCTCTCTCTTTCTGCTTTGCAAATGAAAGGTCTCTCAATCCCATTCTCTGGTTCTAGCTCAACTATCAATAGACTTACATCTTCCGGCAAGCTACGTCATCATGTTTGGCTGCCGCGGTATTTGCGTATCAGTTGCATCCACCGCATTCGTAGCACTTTCACTGTCGTCGTCCCGGAGAGTAGTAATAGTAACTCACGCATTTGTAATGAATGATGGCAGATTTACAAGAAGAATTATGAATGTCGGTAGTTTATCAATATCCACGTCTTGTGCTTCGTCATCTGATTCGCCAGGGGATGTAATTCCAAGTCCCTTTTCTCAGCTTTATGATGAAACTCTAGTGTCAGTTCAACAGTGCATCAACGCTTACAACGAAGAGCAGAGGCAACGTCGGTCACAGCAAAGAACAAAATCAAAACAATCGTCCAAAATAGTACATATTGATGGATCCTGGTATCACCGCCCCGATCCAACCACTGGCCTTCATCGAAATCCATCTCAAGAATACATCATCGGCCCTCGTTTACCAAATGCACGACATTTGGATATTGATGCAATTGCAACCACATACGATCTATTCCCAGATCAAAATCCAAAAGGGTTGCCACACATGATGCCCCCTCCAAATCTATTTGCATTGGCCATGGATGCATATAACATACGAAACGAGGATCACATTGTTATTTATGCAAGACGGGGAGCGCTATTCACGCCTCGAGTTTGGTTTTTGTTTGTGTGTATGGGACACGATCCGAAGAAGGTGCATCTGATGCAAGGATCTTTGGAAGATTATACGGAAGAGGGTGGTTTGGTGGAGACCAATTCATTGCTTGTTGAAGAAGATGATGAACTACAGAAAGAAGAGGATCACTGTGATACCATGGGCGAAAGCTACATTGACTACTTTGACCAAGGAATACTCGATGTCAATCGGCTGTATCAGAAATACTATGCCAACACTACACCTCTATACAGTTCGAAAGTATCACGTGCCATGCACATTTGCGGAAAAGAGGAGGTACTGGATGCGGTAAATGAGTATTTAGAAAGCGGCAATGCAGAATCAAAGATCGCCAAGGACGGTAGTTTCAGCAAAACGACAATCATTGACACTCGAGGATCTGGGTACACTCAAAAAGGCTACATGCCTTCAGCTATACACCTACCTTACTCCCAAATTGCTACTCCTACGAACTCATTGGCAATTCAACCAAAAGCAGAACTGAAAAAGCTTTTCGAAGAGCGTGGAATTGATTATCTTGATCCAGAGCTAAAAATCATCTTAAGCTGCGGAAGTGGAGTGTAAGCATTGTCCTTCTCTTTGTATCTTATGATAAAGAAACATATCAGCTAACATCTTTTGTTTCATTGTCAAATCAGGTCAGTCTGTCATGGATATTTGGCATTGAAAGAGCTAGGAAGAAACATTACAGAGGAGAACACTAGGATATATGATGGTAGCTGGATGGAGTGGGGAAACGAAACGGACACGCCAAAGATTTTATTGAATCAGTAGGAAAATATCTCCTTTCATTTGATGTGAAGCAATTTGTGGACCCGGATTTTAAGATGTTACCTTACATAGTGCATTGGTTCGACCGTGAGATTAAAGAAGCTGCAATCAACAACAATGTGCCAGACACCAACATTAACCCATTCAAGTTATCAGCAATTTACCAATTTGCCCGTGATGAGCCCATGAGTTTTATACCAGGTTATTCGAATAAGAGGAGAAGTAAAAGTTTGGCAATGGCATCATGGGAATCTCCGGAGAAAAGACGAGGATAAACATATACCTGGAAATGAAAAGTGTATTATGTGGCTGGAGGGGAGCAAACACATACTTTGATTAAAAATCGACTCAGTAGAGTGTACTCGTTGGATTATTGTACAAATAATAGTAATGGAAGGAATCGTTTGGATATTGATATATTATCTAATTTCTCTTTAATAGTCGATGTCATCCATCACCTAACTCCCGTTTCTCTTATACATTTATTATCATTATTACCTTTATGTTTATAGAAGCTGAGACCTTGCTCTGTCCCAAGTTTAGCGTGGCGATCAGTTGACTTACATCATCTATGCAATCCCCATTCAACCTCCTCTGCCCGGGCAGAGTATCATTTTGGTATGATTCAACATTGAGAAGTTTCAAACAAAAAGGGTCTTTTGTCTTTTACTCCACTCTCCTCAAAGCATCATCCAACATCTTCCTGGGAGGAGAAGGCTTTTGCGTTGCAATCGTACCCACAAAAATGAAAACAGGGACGACTTGTTCAGCATTTCAGTTCAGGCGTTATGACACCATTCTTTTGGCGCGGCCGGTAAAATATTACCAAGTCCTACGCAGGGAAATCAAAACAAGCATAGCAAAGGCAAAAAATGACGACAAAGTAAAGAGTGACAAAAAAGAAGCAGGGAGCATGCACAGTATCTAGGCTAGTATCGTACATCGTACCATGGTGGCATAAGTAAGAGATTCTAGGCTAAGGACCGCTCATAAAACAACAACAGAACGATTCGTAGATAGACGCCTTCCATCATCATCTCAACCATGAACTCGAACGACTTCCCCTACGGCCATCCCAACGCGGGAAACGGTCTCTCCAATCCTGGACAAGGCTACCATGCAGCGTCGGCTCCTACTATCGACCCATCCGCCACCGCCCGTAGTGCTTACACTGTTTCGGTTGCGGTTGCGGCCTCTGCGTTGTCGGCCTCCGCCGCCGCTGCATCCTCAACGGCATACGCCACGACTGCCGTTACCTTCTCTGACGATGATGACATGATGCCATGGGAAGAAGATGGTTGGGTCCCGACCACGAAGTCGGGCAAGCAGAAGACGCCGAACGTGGTTAGTATGATGGCGTTATATTTTCCCAGGCGATTGC
Organism: Thalassiosira hispida; assembly: GCA_036939495.1. Taxonomy (NCBI): domain Eukaryota; phylum Bacillariophyta; class Thalassiosirophyceae; order Thalassiosirales; family Thalassiosiraceae; genus Thalassiosira; species Thalassiosira hispida. Next base: position 6,286 of record JALLAU010000912.1, read on the forward strand.
CGTGTGTTGCGAAATTCGTCGTCTGAAATCCTTTTTCTATTAATATTCATAGGTGAGAAATGAGCTGCAGCGCTACATTGACCAATGCAAGGATGATGGATCCTCCACTCAGACTGTGAGTACGATATACGTTTCTTCTCCTTTTGCCCATGCATGGCATACCTTCTTAGTTGATTATGATCACGACTCACGTAGAAATTTCTTCTCCTTATGCGTATTGATACACAGCGAATCATTGAGAGAATGGGCGTTAACAATAACTCATTCAGGAGATTCATGGACCCCAAGACTTACAAGAACCAGTGGAGTGCAACCGACAATGGCACATACTGGGCCGGCGCAAAGTTGCTCGCACAGGTGGCGTACGAAAAGGAGTTGGCCAAGAAGAGCAAGAAAGGCAAACGCAAGTCGGCGGGGTCTACGGAAAGCACGACGAAAAAGGCCAAGACTGCCACCGGAGATGCCCCTCGCAAGAAGACTAACGCAGAGTTGAAGCTAGAAGCATTGGAGCTCATCCAGCGCATCGATGCAGTCGAAGGAGTTCAGGAAGGTGTCGTTTACGATTCATGCCCTCAAGCGGTGACGAAAATCAAGGCATTTCTTCAACGTGATGGCCAGCTCAAAGCCAATTTGCTCGTAGCATTTGGTAACATCAATAATAGCTCTTTGAGCAAGTTCCTAAGCGGGAAGAAGCAGGACCAATGCGGCAACGTGGCGTACAGGACGGCATACGTCTTCTTCGAGAAGCTTCGTATCCTCGAGGGAAAGGCCAAGACGGCTGCAAGACTCAAGAATGAACGGGAAAATCACCAAGGGGTGAGTAGCCATTTATGCTGTTTGCTTCTTTAATTGCTTCTTTCGTAATATCCGATGCTCGAGCTCACACATGTTCTCTCTTTTACTGAATACAAATCTTTAGTTTTCTCTCCAGAAGGCAAGGGCTGGAAAATACGTTTATGGGTGCTGGTAGATTCTGCCACTTGTTGAGCAAAACCAGCAAGAGCAAATACTTTGCATTTCCATTTGGCCGTCGTATTCTATCATGTATCCATCTTCTGAGAAGAGGCCCCACTTTCTCATCATAGAAAACATTTTCATCTGCACCGTTGTCTCGTCTTCACCCTATAAGTAGAAAGGAAAACGACACACAATTTTTTTTACCCGATGAAAAGAAATGAATCAGTAGGAGTGAATAAAGAGCAAGAATAGTCACGCCCTACTGTAACACGTAAACTAATATGAATTTCCCTTCCAAGAGTCAATGAGGGTTCGCAATCCTAGAGCTACTGATGCTACTCTTGGTCGAAGGTACCTTTCTACAACATCATAGTGCTTTGTGGAATCTCCGCTCCTCAACTCTCCTGCCAACGCATTTTCATCTGAACCGTTGTTTTGTCTCCACGCTAGATACTGTTTTATAGAATAAAGTAATAGTATGACTGACTGAATAAAAACATACCGAACATTATCGTATTTACACTGCGAGCTATTATGGTTATGGAATTGAGCCGGCGAATTCCTAGAGTTCAACTAAAACACGATGTGTCCGAAGATAATTCTATCTGATATCCTTAGTACGAGAAGCTCTCATTAAGGGAGCACGAGAACAGAATGCCTTACGCTAGTTCCATAGGCAAACGGGAAATATGAAGTAGCTGCAGTTATTAGCTGCCAGTCCCTTGGATCAATATCATTGAGTCGTGGCGTTTCCATTTGCCGCCGCTATCAATCTATTGCATTCTCTGCTTATCACTTTCGTGTAGATCCATCTTCTGATAAGACGCCACTTTTTCATTGTAGTAAACATCTCATCTACCTGCTTTGACTCCACTCTCTAGATACTGTTTCATCTAGAATATAATAAAGTAGATTGCAGTTACATTCAGATAGACTGAATCAATGCATGCTGTAAAATGCCAGTCCCTTGGATCGATATCAATATCACCGACTCTGCCTGATTCTAGAATATTGAGTCAAATTAAGTCTGCCTGTTCCAGATGTTACAGTTACGAAAAGGAACTATTTTATCAAATGTTAATTGGCTGTTCTATGAGAAAATTTGATGTGCGTCACGAAATCTTGTCGCAAACGATACCATGATGTACGAGTTCGTCTTTAGAAAGTAGAGTTTTGAATCCACCTCAGAAATCTAGTCAATCGCAACATTCAGCAACCGATAACCGACCGAACAAACGACAGTGCTGCAATCCCCATTCAACCAACCTCTGCCCGGGCAGAGTATCATTTTGGTATGATTCAACATTGATAAGTTTCAAGCAAAAAGGATCTTTTACTCCACTCTCCTCAAAGCATCATCAGGCTTTTGCTTTGCAGTACCACAAACCAAATCGTACCCATAAAAATGAAAACAGACCAACCGTTGTTGACGAGGGGTCGTCATCTCTTTTTGTTACATCGTTCAAGTTCAGGCGTTTACTACCTGCCTCTGCGTCGATCATTGACTCGAGTGGCAGACTATGAAAGTGAAAACAGGAACCGAGAGCATTAGATTGTCGCAGATAAAGAAGGAACAGAGCTGAAGAGTTAGTCGCAGTTCCGTTATTAATTATTATGGTACGCCATCGCCATTGTTTTGGCGCGGATGGTACAAATAGTACTAAGTCCTACGTATGGAAATCAACAAACAAAATCAACATCAAGAGAAAGCGAGCAATAACAACAGAGACAAGCAAAAACAAACAACAGACAACAGCAGAACATGAACATGAGAGCTCATAACAAAAACAACAGCAGAACGAACCTTCCATCATCACCAACCATGAGCTCGAACGACTTCCCCTACGGCCATCCCAACGCGGGAAACGGTCTCTCCAATCCTGGACAAGGCTACCATGCAGCGTCGGCTCCTACTATCGACCCATCCGCCACCGCCCGTAGTGCTTACACTGTTTCGGTTGCGGTTGCGGCCTCTGCGTTGTCGGCCTCCGCCGCCGCTGCATCCTCAACGGCATACGCCACGACTGCCGTTACCTTCTCTGACGATGATGACATGATGCCATGGGAAGAAGATGGTTGGGTCCCGACCACGAAGTCGGGCAAGCAGAAGACGCCGAACGTGGTTAGTATGATGGCGTTATATTTTCCCAGGCGATTGCCGTGTGTTGCGAAATTCGTCGTCTGAAATCCTTTTTCTATTAATATTCATAGGTGAGAAATGAGCTGCAGCGCTACATTGACCAATGCAAGGATGATGGATCCTCCACTCAGACTGTGAGTACGATATACGTTTCTTCTCCTTTTGCCCATGCATGGCATACCTTCTTAGTTGATTATGATCACGACTCACGTAGAAATTTCTTCTCCTTATGCGTATTGATACACAGCGAATCATTGAGAGAATGGGCGTTAACAATAACTCATTCAGGAGATTCATGGACCCCAAGACTTACAAGAACCAGTGGAGTGCAACCGACAATGGCACATACTGGGCCGGCGCAAAGTTGCTCGCACAGGTGGCGTACGAAAAGGAGTTGGCCAAGAAGAGCAAGAAAGGCAAACGCAAGTCGGCGGGGTCTACGGAAAGCACGACGAAAAAGGCCAAGACTGCCACCGGAGATGCCCCTCGCAAGAAGACTAACGCAGAGTTGAAGCTAGAAGCATTGGAGCTCATCCAGCGCATCGATGCAGTCGAAGGAGTTCAGGAAGGTGTCGTTTACGATTCATGCCCTCAAGCGGTGACGAAAATCAAGGCATTTCTTCAACGTGATGGCCAGCTCAAAGCCAATTTGCTCGTAGCATTTGGTAACATCAATAATAGCTCTTTGAGCAAGTTCCTAAGCGGGAAGAAGCAGGACCAATGCGGCAACGTGGCGTACAGGACGGCATACGTCTTCTTCGAGAAGCTTCGTATCCTCGAGGGAAAGGCCAAGACGGCTGCAAGACTCAAGAATGAACGGGAAAATCACCAAGGGGTGAGTAGCCATTTATGCTGTTTGCTTCTTTAATTGCTTCTTTCGTAATATCCGATGCTCGAGCTCACACATGTTCTCTCTTTTACTGAATACAAATCTTTAGTTTTCTCTCCAGAAGGCAAGGGTTGGAAAATACAAATATCTCCCTCCAGGCCCTGGCGAAAGGTGGTAGATTCTGCCACTTGTTGAGCATAACCAGCAAGAGCAAATATTTTGCATTTCCATGGGGGCCACTATTTCATTGTAGTAAACATTCTCATCTACGCCACTGATTTGCCTTCGCACTCTAGATACTGTATCATCCAAAATCTAAGAAAGAATCAAAGTATCATCCAAAATAGAATAAAGTAGATAATAATATGGTAGTAGTTACATTCGGATAGACTTAATCGATCTTTTCGCATTTCCTCGTCCTTGGCCATGCCAGGGTTGAATCCGATACCAATACCGTCGACTCTGCCCATTCTAGAATGTTAGATACGTGGTACGAAAAGAAGGATCTATTTTATCAAAAAATAATTCTGCTTTGGGTATTCTATGAGGAAGTTTGATGTGCGTCATGAGAGTATCTTGTTTTCTATGTCGTCTTCCGATAGTTTCGAATCAATCTATTCATTGCCTTGATTTCGTCATTACCACCGTCGTCATCATCGGTTCATTCGTCATCATCACTGGATGCTACAAACTCATCCGCCTTTTCAAGCGTGTACCAGAGGCAATCCCTCGACTGTGGGGGACGGATATGAGTTGATGGAAGATGTAGAGAGAGAAGATGATGAACTGGATCAACATATCATATTACGTGACTAATACAAGCAAGCATACACCTTGAAATCACTTACATCAGGAGCACGAAAGGTAACCTTCCTAGCAGCAATGCGAAATGCATCAATTGTACCCTGATGTGCAAGATCCATTGCTGTCTCTTCCATGCATTCATAGGTGAAGTGTCCAGCACCAGGAAGACTAAATTTCCTGAATGGCTGCTCATAGTTCAATTTGTCCCAATTATCGTCCCACATGTAGCGTTCAATGGACATTAGGCTCTCGGCACCCCATAACCGCGATGCCTTTTTGGATGCGTTTTGGATTTCTTCCTGGGACGGATTGCTTGATTCACCATCAGGTGGGAAGTAGAAACAGTCAGGTAAAATGACAAGAGACCCGAGTGTATCACCCGACGCAGCTAGGAACTTCTTTCTTTCATTCAGGAAGAAGTCAAACTCCCTCCCAGGACCATAACCATCAAGATCCAACTCTCTTGTGCACAATTTTTTATGAAAGTTGATTTCATCGTCGATCATTCTCTTGGCATTGTCGGACAACTTTCTAGCCGCAATGACGTTTTCACTTGTGGGTACGCTCTCGGGCTGTGATCCCATCAACTGCTTCACCTTGTCCTCGATGTCAGCAATGCATTCCTTCCTACGTGTAACTTCCTTCGTCACCGCCACCTTGTGAGACTTGCAGACAGCGCCGAAGCGGACGAGGCTGCGAACTCCAAGAAACTGTGCGACTGCGGGCGCTACGAAGTCGGCGAGGGCGAATCCATTTTTTCGGCGCATCGCAGGAGGGATAGAGATCCTGATCCGAGGTTTTTTGCGGTTGTTGCCGGAGCTCACCTCAGTGGAGCTGAGTTTAGTGCTGTTTATTTCGGTGTCGGCCATGGTTATTGCTATCCTTAATTATTATTATTATTTATCATATTATTTGTCATTGTCATTGTGGTTGTGGGGTGAGGCGGACTTTGGCGGAAGGGATCGCGAGTCGCGAGAGCTCGCGAGAGGCTTGAGCATATAGGGGGCGGGGGCGCGTGCCCCCGAAAAGTAGGACCGTTGATCAGCCTCAAAAGCCTTGTTTTGGCCTGATT
>JALLAU010000913.1:0-12099 GCA_036939495.1 Thalassiosira hispida
CGCCCTACACCACCACACTCCCGGCAATATTGGCATCGACGTGAGCGTACGGGTGTACGCTCGTCGCCTATTCAGCAGCTAAGGCATTGGGGCCATGTGTGGGCGGCTACATCCGCATAATAGTGCCTCAACGCCATGGTTGGGGTCTATTTTTGTTGTTGTGGCTTGTGGATTTGGTCCAACGTCAACGTTATTTTTGCGATGTGTTTCATCGCTATCTAGATAATACGTAGGAATTAATACTATAATAATCGCGATTAGGTTGAGCGATCCGCGCCAACTGAGCCGCTACTAACTAACTGGTCCTAAGTGCTAGGTTGTTCTTTTGGACATCTTTCGTTCATCCGCCGCGACGACCTCCTTCTTTCAATAGATATTGTACACTTAAAGATTCCAGCGCCTCGGATCCGTGTTACTCCTCCGCTCTGCTGCGCTTGGAATGGAGAAGGGGGCCGCTCTTCGACGAGGGGCATCACAACATGATGAGCGCAGAAGACTGCCCAAAGAAACTGGATGTGTAGAGCCAGGTTTTGGCTTCTGGGGCAGCTCCGCATCGTCATCGTGCTGTGAAGGCGGTTCTTGCGCAGGCCAAGGGAGTGGCAGAACATGCACCCCTGTTGTCACAACCACGCGGACAACGGGAGCTACAACTACAACAGATGCTATACCAACGGCTGTTTCGACTACCAGTACGGAACCGCCTCCTGCACAGTGTTCTGATCCTTGCATCACTGTCGATACATCCACGACGTTCCAGTGTGGGTGCAAGTATGACTGGATCCTCAGCGTACAACCTGTTTGATGTATCAGCATCCTTGAAGGACGACATGCTCCAAGCATTGTTCGATTCTATTTCGGGGATTGGATTGAACCTTCTCCGACAGCCAATGGGAGCATCGGACTTTAATACCGAACAGTACGCCAATTACACGTATGAAGATGTGCAAGGAAGCTTTGATATCTCTAAGGACTTTGCTCAAAAGATCATTCCTTCAATTCAATCTGCCTTGGCGGTCAATCCCGATATTCATATCATTGGCGTGCCTTGGTCATATCCGGCTTGGATGAAGGACAATAATGCTTTGAATGGGGGATCCCCTCGGGACGACCTTAATTATGCTCATGTTGGAGCATATTTCAAGAATTATGTAAGCCAGTACACAGATCTTGGTTTGTGTGGGCTGTCTCTGTGCAAAACGAACCATTGCACTCTTCCAGCTCCTACCCGACAATGTTCATGTCGGCTGACGCACATGCAGCTGCTGCGATAGCAATTCGATCGTCCCTCAATTCCAATGGTTTCGGTGCAGTCAAAGTAATTGCGTATGATCATAATTGGGACAGGCCAGACTACCCCTTGACTGTGTTGGCAAATCCCGCTTGCCATCGATGCAACCGCCTTTCACTGCTATGGAGGCAATGTGGATAGCCAATCTCAAGTCAAAGAACAGTACCCGGATAAAGAAATCTTCTTCACCGAATGCACAGAATCTGGAGATCACTCTTACGAGGATTTTCAATGGGCTCTGAACAACCTTGTCTTTGGTAGCATTCTTCGAACCATGCTTCTACATTATTCGAGTGGAACTTGATCTTAGATGCGACTTACGGCCCAAAGCTTGCGGGGGCAGGTTGTGCCAATTGCCGAGGTTTATTGAATCTCGATGCCAACAAGTTAAGCTTCTCAAAATCTCCAGCGTATTTTGCCCTTGGTCATGTCTCCAAATTTGTTCATTATGGATCCACACGTGTGGCTACCAGTGATGTATCGAACATTTCAAGTCTTGCATTTGAGAACCCAGATGGAACCGGTGTATTGATCGTCCACAACGACCGCCGCCAATCAAAGAACACCAATGTCGAACTATTTGGAAGGGTATGTATGGGTGTCAGTCAACCTGCATGGCTCTGCTGTAACAAAGTGGGAGTCTAATTTTCGTAACGAAAGCCCATCTACGCTCCTGCAAAATCGAGGAGTTATTTCGTGTGTGTGAATCAATAAAGTTAGAAAATTGTGTATCAAGAATGTTGGCAAGCAGGCATCCAAAATACTATGAATACTTATTAGATCATACTTCTTTTACCTCTCTGCTGAAAACGACGTGAAGTACTCAAAGTAGGTTGCTTACATTAGCTAATACTTGTGGTATTACGAAAACACATCTTCATTCTGAGCGATATGGATTATGGAGGCATAAGATTACAGCATCAGCTGGCTATCGACCACAGGGGTGATAATGGATTTTGTCAGGCAGAACAAGGTTTTCGCTTCAAAGTGAAGTGGCTTGGAATTCATTTGGATTTACTACACAATCATCACGGAATCATCCACACAATGACCCTTAGTCAGCGTCAAAGAGACCTCTTCCAACTTTATTTGGATAATCATGAAGATACATTGAACTTTGCAGGTGATGGGCAGGGGTGGAAATTGGAAATTCAGGCTCAAATGCAAGACACTGTCCGTCTCAACATTGCACAGATTGAGGTCGATGTGATGATCGCAGCACTTGCTCAGATGATGAACAATGCCATTGGATAGAGGTCGGAGATAGAGGCTAGCTGGCAAAGAAGAAGTGAATACACGCTTAGGTGGTTACATATGCATATTGCATATTAGTTATTAATGAAATAAAGAGTGCTTGGTCAAAAATTCCCTCTCAACCAGGATTTCTAAGGAGAGAACTGACTGTTTCAAGTGCAAGGAAAATTTCTCTCGAAGTCTTCCAACTCGTCAAATCCTACAATTCGTTTAACAGTTGCAAAATCTGCCATTGCGATTCGGGATGATGCCGATTCCTCATCATAACCAATGATACCAGACTGAACCAGACCAGTACCAGTACCAGTACCAGCTATGACTTCACTTTCACTTCCCCGAAGAAAATCCCTTGCAGCCGACTCCAATGCACCAACAACACATTGGAGTGGAGTTACGCCAAAGAGTGCTAGATCAAAGCCGAGCTCTCCTATTTCCTGGACCGTCAACAATGGTTTGCAATTAGCATCATGTTTCTCGTGTATATCTCGCGCATTCATCGTCTCCTGTACTTGCGCCACCATTGTCACTGTACGTGAATCTAACCGATCTCTCAGCTGCGCATATTCCTCTCGACTTTGCAAGTTCTCTGCATAGATGATCTCAGCTCCCAACTGCTCGAAGTGTAAGCACCTTTCAATGACTTCTTGAAATCCATATGCCATCCTGCAATCTGTGCGTGCCACAATCCAAGGCCCCGCTGATGAATCACCCAAGATTGGGCTTTGGAATCTTTCAGTATACAAGTCTCTTGCTCCGAGAGCACCTTTGACGCGTGCAATGCACTCATCTCTATCCACAATCTGAATCTTAGAACCTGCAGCAATGGTGCATTTCTTAGGAAATCGTTGATCCTCAATAGTAATTGCTGCAGCACCTGCAGACGCCAGGGCAGATACGGTTCTCAGCATGTTCGATGCACCTCCATACCCTGTGTCACCGTCAACTATCAAGGGTGGTGGATGATAATGACCCTCAACTAAAATGCTATGACATTCTGGACTTCGTAGGAGCGAGCAGATATTACGAGCCATCATCTCCATCTCGACCAAATTCGTCATGCCCGCGTCGGGAACTCCTAATAAACTAGCAGAAACACCAAAGCCGCTAAGGAATAATGCTGGTGCGCCGTTTTGGGCAAAGATTTTCGCAGATAGCGCATCGTGAACTCCTGCAAGAGGTATACCCTTGCAATTACTGCATATTGACCCATTGCTGGTGTTGGTTCTGCATGCACGATTTTGCAAGATTAGATGATATAGAGAGTATGCAGGCGATTGTGGAGGAGGTTCTGGCACAGCCATTACTGCATCAACCGGCGATGAGTGCGAAAACAAAGGCAAGGGAGCTGTACGATGTCGAATGCTGGATGATGGCAATGCATGGACAAATAATGAAGTACGAGACATGCTTGAGCAGGTTGATATTGCCAGTACAACAAGGACTGACAGAGCAATCCTGGGATAGCTGCTTTGGGGTTTCATCTTGATCGAGTGAGATAACAATACGAATAAAGTCGTCAGTAGCATGAGCATGTAGAATGGGCATTGATTGGGCAGATCCGATGAAAGTGTTGTGTGCTGTTTTGCCACTAAGTTAGAGCGTTAGAGCTGTTGTCAGTTGTCAGAGGTAGGTTCAAGAGAGGTGAGGGTGACCTATATGTACTAATTCCCACGCCGCCCATCAACGCTTCCCGCCCTTTTTTGTTGTAGACATCACATCACACATCACATCACAACATCATCTCGCTCGGTGCGTACGATACGATATGTGCGTATCGTATTCTTATGCAGAGCATGAAGCGGACCGTAACCGTGGCATTATCGGCTGGCGGCGCCATCGCCGCTCTTGTTGCAATATTGGCAAACACTGGATCGGCCTTCGTCACCAATATGGCAGCTGTTCCTCATCAATTAGGCCCATCGATTGGCGCAATGAATGCCAAGGCCGAAATAATGATGGGAGATTTTGATGCAGCACTGGATAACCCATCAGTTGTCAAAGATGGGGCCATTGTTCCAGCACGCAAGTGTGCTGTTTGCATTGGTGTGAGTTCCTGATTAATGATAATTTTGATTGTACTTTTTTGGACATCAATATTCGGTTACACGCCCAAATAATGATATCTCTGCCATATGGCATATATATATATATATTCAATCCATGACGCTCACTGCATGACAATATTTCTTGATCTAAATTTACGGTCTTCATCATTATTACAGTGATCCAAATTCAATTATCCATTTTGTCCTGTAGGCGGAGTCTAGGGCGTAAAATGAGACTTAACAGTACCATAGGCAAGGTTACGGTTGCTTTGGGGCAATAAAGTGACAACATGCAACAAAGCCATATCACGTTCCGATAGCTGATAACTTGCATCTTTGGAGTGCAGAATGTTATGGACATTGTATGTGAACAAAGAAGTTAATACCAAAATGGCAAGACACACCATTCTATCAAATATCACCCACACAACCAGATTTGATTGCTTGAATGACGTATTGTTGGACACAATAGACATTTATGAAAATCTTCCTGATGACGATCCGAGTACTGAAAAAGCTATTGAGTTTGCTAGTTGTGTGTAGATGACATCAATTTTACTTGGTAAACAGTATAAATAGAAGATGTACCACAGTGAAACTAAAAGTTTCTATCAAGATTAAAGTATGATTTGAACAGGTTTGGTTCTAGATTTGGTTTAGTTGTTTCGTTTAACTTGTTATATCTTCCGTCGCTCTGCTGAGTTCTCTATGGCTGAGCCTGTTTAACTTGTTATTTCTTTCGTCGCTCTGCCGAGTTTTCTATGGCTGAGACGTCTCTACCGTTGGTTGTCTGTGCATGCATTTTATCGTGAAGCACTTCAGGGTTCTCTATATTTGAGGTGGTGTGCGCATCTGATTTATATCATTGCTGCACGGTCTATTTATTCTCTATGGTTTGCATCTATCGATTCTATTTCTGGGTATATGTACAATTACAATCGCTTGGCCGAGTTTTCACTGATCTTTACCGACGGGATATCGGCCTGCGATACTTGCGGCGGAGCGGAGGCATCTTGATGGTCTCAGGGGTTAGTAATGTCTGGATGGCCTTGGGTGTTGAGGACGCGCCGGTATTGCTTCCGGTGATGCCCCATGGATTGGCTCTCAAAAGGAGTGGTGAGAAGAGAAGGGCCGATGTAGACGGTATTGCGACCATGACCATGGCGACGATGGCGATGAGAGATGCAAAAAGATTATTCATTTTGGATGATGTATGGATGATAGATCTCAAGTGATTAGCAGTGTGGTTGCTTCAGATAACTTTTCGGAGAGAGGCGTTTGATGATTTTATGAGCGGTGAGAGAGCCGATTTGTGCTTTGATGGGTTGACAATCAATTGGTCATGCCATGGTCATTGGTCATGCATCATGCTATCGTATCATGCAAGTTCGACCTGTTTTTGATCTTCGTCATCTTGCCTTGATCTTGCAGATGGATTTGAGCGCGACGGGCTATCCCGAACGATATTGTTTATATTCCCCCCTAAATTTGAAGAAAGAGTTAAACATTATGCTACTTGACGGGGCTTTCGGGGAGTAGCTACGCGTGTGCCAACAAAAGGGCTGAGAAGGTTGTCCACTCCGACGGTTTTTGATGTCCGTTCAGGCGACAGATTCGTCGCTGATTCCAGTCGTGACCATCTCGACCCGCTCCCGTGAGCCACTCGGGTCGGAGAACAGCCCACCACCCTGACAGGTAAGCAGGACACCTGTCTGTTTTACTAGCGTGCGTAACGGCGAGCAGGTATCGTACTACGATACCTACGATCAGGCCAGGGTTCGATATTCACTCAAATCCCACGAATACTTAACCCTTTCCTTTCGTACTCAGCTAGCCAACTTTGTTTTCGATTTTCCAATCCCTGGTTTGTCACCCCAATCAAACGGGTCCCGTTGCCAACCACCAGACAACTCCTAACCCCCCACACTAAAGTGTGTCATAGCCAACCCACCCATATACCATACCATAGTCCCCACCATGACATAAATCAAGTTGGTCATGCTCCATAAGTTTAGTTTAGTCTTTATTTTTTTCTTCTAGGAGGGGCTCACAGCTTTCCAGCGATAACGGTTCTGATGGGAACGCTCTCAAAAATTCCCTCCCTACGCAGGAATAGGGCCTTGACCCTCGACAACATTGACCACAAACCTCCCCAACCATGGCGTGAGTCGTCACCCCAACGTCACCCATAGCCATGCTCTCTATGGCCATTGGCCATGGTATGGCATATACAATGGTTCCGCTGATGTGTATCGCTTTCAAAGGTGTTCGTCGATAACGCCCTAGCTTGTTTTAATTTAATATCTATTTTATCCTATGTTATTTTACTAATTAGTACGCTCAATGCTCAATCTGCCCGCCTGCACATGATCTTGCTCGATCACGGTGAGCGCGGTGGCATCTATAATGATGCCTAATGAAGCTATCAATATCAACTTACGAATCGCTTCTAAATTCACTTATGAACAATAACCTAGCTCTAATTTTAAATAGACTATATAACAGTGTCCCCTAAGTAGATTAGTCTAGGCGATGGTGATGATGATGATGCATCAAAATTGCATCAGCTTCGGCGGCGATTACGATCGCCTTAGACCAATGCACTCGAACCGCCGGTTCCATACAGCAATAGATGGGATCAAGAGCTGTTGATAGAGCCACTGGTTGACCTTGTCTGATGAGAATTGACCTCGTGAGTCTCCGATGGCTACGGTGGTTATCCATTTTTTTCACCAAAAACAAGAAGAAACTCAATATCCGCAAACGACCCTTTAGAAACCAATGCGGGAATCCTACTTGACTCAAGCCCTGTGCTAAAGTAAGAAAACCATGCAAAAAAGGAAAAGCAGAGCTTTTCATAGCTGTAATGAACAACTTCTGAGACCGAATTTTAGAAATGTTACATTACATTACATGAGCCCTCGATCAAAAAATGGTGCAAAATACCGCACCATAGCTGGATTCCTGTCATTGCAAACCGGCTTTACACGGTTAGTACTCATCAGAGGCTTGGGCGCCCTCCGCCGACAAAAAAACATCCAATGTGTGGGACCTCCACGGGGGCACACCCATATGCTTCCATCGTCTATCCGCTGTCCACTCTGGTCAAACCGTTTGACTCACATGGCACGCTACGAAGTTGCAGGGCTTGGCTAGGAACCAGAGAGGTAGAGTTTGTACAGGGGCAGTTATTGGATGCACACATCGCCTCGAGAATTTCAATATGAATCAGGCTGATAGTTGTATCGTTTTCATATCTCTTATATTCGCCGAGATATGAGCATTTTGAGCATCCATTTTTTTGCTATGATCGGCTACTAGGATTTGTGGCTGCCATTGCCCGCTGAATTACCATTGTGAAGCAAACAATAGCACCAAAATGCTAATATCTCGGTGAGTATAAGAGGTATGAACATGATTCAAGTCCAAGTATCAGTCGGATTCGCATTCGCATTCTCGAAAAGAAAAAAATGATGGTGCCATCTATAGTTTGGGCGGTTGGTTACCTGCGGGATTTCAATTTTTCGTGCTGTTACTAGCAAAAGTGGATATCCCATTGTGGAAAAGTTGGGAAAAGGTTCTCAAAGTAAGTACCACGAACACCCACCAAAGGCGATTATTAAGTATGAATCTTTGGAACCCCTGAGCTGTGAGTTGTATTATCTACATTTGCAACCAATACAAGTTCTCCCAAACACTATGTATCGATTCTCTAACTGGAATGCAGTGTGTAGTGATCATGACAGAGAACCTGTGTGTGAATGAATCTGATATCTTGAAACTTACTCTTCTGATCAGTATTAGTAGCAACATCATGCATTTCTTAGTAACACTTTATCATATCCCTGTATGAGCATGTCTAAATATATGGCTATGAAATGGAACCACGTGAACATGATATCGTGCAGCATATTATGACTTCTTACCCAATAATGCTCTATCAAAATCAACTTTTACATAATAATATGGTGTATTTATGTACCAGTTAACTCTGGGATTTATAATATTTAACTCTGACTCGTGACTAGACGTCTCTAAAGAATCTGCAGGTAGGTAAGTCACATCCGTGACACACATCAGATGTGTATCAGGCCACCAACCACCAACCAATGGTGGATGGTGGCCGCCTGCATGCCGCCTGCGCCGCTCTCCCATCGCCCACTTTTGCGCAGTATCTAATCAACAACAGAGAAACACTCCTACTCATCATGAGGGCATCTTCCTGGGCACTGTATGCCGCACTTTCGCTTCCGTCGGCCACTGTAATTGGCTTCACGACGACACCAATAAGAAGAACAGCACGCGTTGGCGGTGTATCGGAATCCATCACATCGCCATCATGGGCACTGTGTATGGCATGGGGCGATCGTGATGATTATGATCGTGGCGATACTGGTAGGAGGTCATCTCCTTACGCCAACCCGAACGGCCACGATTACGAGCGCGACACTAGTGGCGATGCAAGTAGAGTTGACGACGGTGCAGTAAACGGTTTGCTGGGGGAGCGGTTGCGGGCTCGCAAGGGAGGGGATTTTGATACCGCGGATCAGATTCGGGAGCAATTATTGGCAGAGCACCAGGTGACTGTCTTTGATAAAGACAAGATCTGGGTGACAGGTTACAATGCGGAGGAACGAGGAAATAGAGGAGGTAGATTTAGTGATAGGCCCACGAGAGGACGAGGAGACTCTGGTGGTAGAGGTGGCAGAGGTAGAGGTGGAGCTATGGGAGGCGGTAGAGGAAGAGGTGGCAGAGGCGCAACACGCGACTTTAGAAGCGACTTTGGTCCTACCGGTCACGATTATGACTCCTGTGCCGAGGCTGGCCCCATTTCCTCAAGTCTGTCGGAATCAGAAATCCACGAAAAGGTTGCAGAACGCCTCATGGCCAAGATGAACCGCGACTTTGAAACTGCCGATAGGGTTCAACTCAAGCTTGCGGAGGAGGGGGTCTATATCAATGACAAAACAAAGGAATGGAGGGCCGACGGTGTCCGGTTCATCGACCCTAGTGAGGGACGAAGGGCACCGAGCGATCGGAACCGACCCTACGTCCAGTCCAGACATTCTCTACCCTTGACGGATGACCAAGCAGATAAGATTGCCCAACTGGTCGCGGCACGCAGCAAAGAAAAACAGTTCAAGAACTTTATGAAAGCTGATACTATTCGTGACGGTCTCCTCAAAACCTTTAACGTTGCCATTGACGACCGCATCCGTGAGTGGAGCATCGGCGGTAGTTTTGGCAAGGAGGCGGATCTCAAGAGGGCTCATGACGAAGCACTCAAATCCAGGGACTACGTCAAGTCCTCGGCTTCCCTTGACTTGCCAGCTGGAGTCACCGACAAGGATGTGCAAATCAGGGTTGACGCACGGATGAGAGCCAAATATGGGGGCCAGTACCAGGAAGCCGATATGATGCGCGACGATATTCTAGAAGAGTTTGGTGTGGTCATTCACGACAAGATCAAAATGTGGTCCGTGGGAGGCGATTTCGGGATGGATGATCCAGTAAAGGCAGAAGCAAGGGCGCTCAGTACCTACACCCGCCGGGGAGGGGGCGACCTGTCCGACAAGGACGTAGCGAAAATCCAAGACTTGCTCACAAAACGGTTCAAAGTCAAGAAAGCTCGCAATTTCGACATGTCTGACGAGATTCGGGCTCATTTGTATAACACCTACAATGTCAATATTGACGACAAGACCCGTGAATGGCGTGTCCTCGGCGATAACTACGTCCAGATCAAAGCCGAAAGAGGCGCACAGGAGCTCACGGGGGAAGATTTGAGCATGGTCGAAACCATAATCCAGAGACGGGCCGTCCTCAAGAAAGATCAAAATTACGAGGAGGCCGATGATATGCGAGATATGCTCCAAAGCAGATATTCGGTGCTAGTGGACGACAAAACAAAAGAATGGAAGGTCATTACACTTGCTCCGGGGGGTTCTTCCTCAGGTGGCAGATCGTCTCCTTACAAGGAGAAGCGTAGGGACCACACGGAGGTTGTTGAAGAAGAATCGATCTTTGCGGAGGATCCAGCTGAGGACGTTAGGGACGAGCTCGAATCGGTAGATCCCCCTAGTGGTGCTGCCGTGGCTGACGCACAAGAGGAAGAAAGTGCCTCGCCCCCATCAACAGTAGTACTGTCAATGGATGACTTATCGTCCTTGACAGTTCCGTTGCTGAAGGAAAAGCTGCGTGAGGCCGGCAAGCCTGTGAGTGGAAAAAAGGCTGAATTAATTGACAGGCTGCTTGAGGAGTGATGAAAAAACGGAGACCCGCCTCTTGTTTGCTTTTAGATCCTTCCAAATTCTCCTACAGTGTAACCATAAGTTGTTTGTAGAATCAATAGTCCCTATTTTTTCTATTCAGAAAATTGTGTTGTTAGTTTTAGCATTTTTGTTCTAAGAAATATCCTAAGAGTGCCTAGAGATCTGGAAACATCCAAGCTTCTTGCCAGTGGGAGATCACTTTACACTCGAAACCCATTCGATGGTGCATAGAGGTTGACCCTAAGCTCTATTTCATCCGAGAATGCTTTGTTGGGTTCCATGAAAAGCTCCTTAGAGGGGGGGGGGTCAATTGGTTGGAACCAGACCTATTGGAACAGTACATACCCCTGTAACGGCTAATGTTATCTGTATAATGGCCCTTGTTAGCTGTGTAGGTCCCTCTGCACTCTCTTTGCACTGTATTCTTGGTGCTTGCTAAACATAATAACAAGGTTTTCCATTGTCAATGGTGATACCAAAGTTGGAGGGTATCCTGATAATGCTATACTATCAGCCTGCCAGCACTGGATTTGCAGGGTCCAAGTACAATGCCATGCCATTAGCTATTGCATTTCAGGGTGATGGAGGTTATGATCGCAACATGACGATTGCACGTAGCATTTTGTCGGTTTTGCTTTCTTCTTGGTCTTTGGTGGGGATAGAGTCACATTATCTAAAGGAGCTGCTGGTGAATCATACCGTAACTTCTGCGAGCGTTTTATGTCACTGGCAAATGTTGCTTCATTGAACTGTACATTCACATTGGACTACTCTGCCATCACAGATGAAGACACGAGGTTTGTTACCCACATCATGAAGATATCCAATTCCATGGCTGAAACCAGGAAGAATATGGCAGACTGCAATCGTCAGCGTGAGGTTGTGCTATGAGTGATTCTTCCATGATGCTGGTTGGTTTAAGGAAGCCATGACTGATTTACCATGCCGTTCCTTGAAGAAGATTTTGCTGCACTGGCGGTGTCTTCTGCAGCGGATAGGGAATTGGCTTTAAGAAATTGTCTTTAGTGGATCTGTTGAGCGCATCACTTCCAATGGAAAATTCATATGCTGCCGTGATGATGGCGAGGCAAAGAGCTAATAGCTCGACGATCTGAAGAAGTGGAAAAAACATAAGTATCCACAACTGAGTAAGTGACATAAGCATATCCTTGTATTGTACAGGGTCTGGCTATCCTAGGTCGTAGTCCCATATACTACGACTCCCATACATGATGTGTCG
>JALLAU010000914.1:0-12143 GCA_036939495.1 Thalassiosira hispida
CCTACTGATTCCTATCGTACAGAGATAGTGATCACGATATGGCACGCCGAAATAGGAGTTGAGGAGCATCGTCCGATGCTCTCACTTTAAATTAATAATTTCCCTTATTACTCTATTTACAGTGGGGAGCATTGGACTCTACATTCACCCTACCTCCACAGAATCCATTTGAACCCCTCCAAGCTGCGTCAGGGAAGGCATCTAAAATACATTCAATGATTTCCAGCGTGACTTTCTTTCCTACACGCATCATGCAGAAACATTGATGACGTTGGGATGGCATTTGTATGCGACTGGATCAGATTGATTTTCTCTCGCAATCCATCCAGCGAGAGTTCATCGGATGCACAAAATCCTTCCAACTCGTTGACACGAAGGGCTTGGAGGCTCATGTTTTCTCCTCTTTCGCTGCTCATTATTTTCAGATAAATGATTCTCTAGAGGAGAGACAATGAAAGCTGGGGAGATAAACAAGAAGTGCAAGTTTCATGGAGGCCTCTACAATAAGTAAGAGACCACATGAAAATTTCAAGATAGCGAGGATTAGTATCTAGGACTGCGTAGGACATTCTATCGTTGTCTTTCCTGTCTTTCCAATGCATTGGGGGGGGGGGACAGACAGACGTGTCATCTGAAAAAAGGGGGGGTGTAGAAAACACCGCGGGGGCCGGGGAATTTTGTTCACAATCTTCCACGGAATCTACCTACCTACCCCTAAGTATGTATTACTTATGGGGGCATCATTTCTGTCCCCCCTCATATTTGGCTGATCTCCCCCCAAAACTTGTGTCACATCATTGCCGGCCACCGGCCTTGACATGGATTGAATTCCTCACAACATGTATACTACGTGCCACCTACCGCCGTCATTGCTTCTTGCCGCATCATCAATTATCACCACAGCAAAGTCAGCGACAGTAAAAGCTAGGGGCGTGGTCTTCAATTTATTAGTGGGCACCATCTCTGTCGGCGTTGTGAGATTAGCGCAGAGTAGGACAATTTTTTCTTGCCAGCACCTCGAAACTCGCAACTCGAACGCGCCGGGTGACACATCATCATCGCGTGCCCTGCGTCTTTGCTTTGCCTCTCTCCCTGGTAAGTAGATTGAAACGCGTTGTCATTTCTCTCATTATGTATGGCGGGTATGTTATCGCTAGTTGATACTGCGGCTTTGATAGCACATCTGCAAGCAATTGCACATGAAAATATGTGTGTCATTGTTTCTGTGTCAACTTCGTAGCTATTCTAGAGGTTGCCACTTGCCCCACATCGCTCTGCAGTTTTGGCAACCCAACGCACTCTTTATCTGTGCCCTTCCATGAAAAAGGGGGGGGGGTCTGATACGTCTCATTTTTCCTGCGATAAAAACTTACCCTATTCATATTATTTCAATTTTTTTTCAGGTGGCACATCTTCAACACACCTGTTGATATATTCAAATCTCGTAAGCTTAGAGAGAATATCCAGAGGCAAAGATGAACGGGGGAAATGATGATTCTGGGTATTATCCGAACTACAATAACAACAATGGCGCATACCCTCAACATTTCCAACAACAGCAACAGCAGTCTGCTCCTGCACCATCCAATGCAAGTCAAAATGATCCAGGATATGGGGTAGTGCAACAACCTGGGGTGTACAATCCATCTCAATATTATCAGGGGCAACATCAGCAGCAGGGGAATGTTGTTGGCGGTGGGGGGAATGATCCCTCATCTTATCAGGGGCAATTGTCAAATAGCAGTGGTATGATGTACCAACAACCACAGCAACAACAACAACATCAGCAACCATCTAATTCATATTATGGATCTTCAGGGCAGCAACATCAACAACCTTCATACAGCTCGTCCAATCCTTCTGGCTACGCAGATAATTACCTTCCATCCAACCATCAGCAGCAGCATGCTACAGCTACCACTCAATATTCTCATTCAAGTTATGGTGCACCTGCACCAACAATGGCGGCACCTGCACCAATGAATGCTTGGGGAGGACCATCAGCTGCCAACAGCACACATGAGCAAAATCGTCCGCCCTCTACTTCAGGGATGGCAACCAATCCTACTGCAATGACGAGTCTATTGTATGGCAGCACCGCACCGCAAAGTCAGCCAACCTCTTCGGGGATGGCAGGTAATCCCGGGGCTAGTCCTGGGATGGCAGGTCTAGCGTATGGCAATGATCCAAGTCCAACCAATCTTAGTGGCAATCATTGGGCCAATACTAGTGAACCAACGGCAGGATATCCATCCTCCACCCAGCTGTCTTATCCTGGTACGAACCCGATGAACAATCCGATGAACATTGGAGGGATGAATAACGGAGGGAACATTCAGGCCTCTCCTCAGTTGGGGGGTATTGACATGTCCAACAATGCAGCCATGAATTCATTTGGCCAAACTGCTGCGTCGAGCCAATCTTCTGTTCCGTCTTCTTTGTTGAATGCCAACTATTCCAGTGGACAGCAGCACCAACAGCAAGGGACTCAGTCAATGCAAGCGCAGTCAATGCACCAGCAATATGCTACAGCACCTATCAATAACAGTGTCAGAAACCACGAAGGCAGTAATACAAGCAATCAACCCTCCATGACGATGTACTCGTCGATTACGGGAGACGGACCACCACAGCAAGCTGGCCACAGTAATTCGAATCCATCGAACGCTGCATTGATGGCATCGTATGCAATGGCGTTTCAGGGACAGCAGCTTCCGCAGCCGCACAGTAGTGCAGCAGCGTCAAATAATGCACAAATGTCCTTAATGAGCGGAATGATGCCGTATGGAGCAGCGCCTTCGTACCTGTCCCAATCGGCCTTGTCTCAAGCGGCCTTGTCGCAATCACAGCCAACGACATCGGCCACCGCCATTGGAGCTCTAGGGGGATATCCGGTTAGTGCTCAGAATTCTGTTGGTGGGACAATGTTTGGGCAAAATAACATGGCGTTGACGTCCATGAGAAAGCTACAGAATGACAACCAGAACAGACAGCAAAATGTTGTAGCAGCTAGTGTCAATAAGCAGATTCCAGCCGTGGTACCCGTGGGCAAAGGAGGGTATGGCAAAAAGTCTTCACACCCGAGCAAATATGAAATGCTGCATCCGCCTGGATTGAAAAAGAAGAACATGGCAAAGGCCGTACCCATGTCGGCCATGGCCAAAGCCAAAGCCGCACAAATGAGTGCTATGGCCAAAGCTGCGCAATTGAGCAAGGCTACAGCCACTAAAAAGAAGAATCAGATAAAGAAGGACCAAAAGAAGGATAAAGCTGTTCCCATGTGGACCATGGCCGAAGCCAAAGCTGCCCGACTGAGCTATATGGCCAAAGCCGCCTCCAAGAGCATAGTGTCAGCCCCATCAAGCAAGCCTCCTATCGTTTCAACCCCCCCAAAGCCCGTGGTTGATACAACTTCCACAGAGTATCTACGGAATCTTCTCCTTGCAAAGTTCAAAACAAAGAAAAATATCACCAATTCTTCTGCAGCCAAATCAGTGTCCAAAGTGCCCAAATCTATCACACCCAAGGAAATCGCCATCCCCTCCCTCTACTCACCCACGCACACCTACCGAACCACGGCCGCCTACTCTTTACTACGTACGCTCTCGAAAGAACTGCGCCTCAGCCCCTTTACCTTTGCGTCCTTTTGCAATGCGCTAGTGTGTCCCATTCCTAGTAAACTGTTGGGCGAAATTCATGTGAGGATATTGAGGGTTCTATTTGCAAATTTGGAGATGGGAGAGTATAGCAAGGTTGGTGATGGGGGGTGTGATAAATTGAGTCGCAGAGTGAAGCGGGTATCAGCGCGAGTTGGAAAGCCCAAGGGAGCTGTAGCAGGTAGTGGGGACAAGAAGAATGTCGAACTGGTCACCAAGAGGGGAGGCAACAATCTCTACTTTCTGGATCCAACCACCTGGCCGCTATTCTATCAAGATTATGCTTTGGCTACGGAAGAGAAATTCTTGGACGTTGCCGGCATGCTAGACGAGGGGGATGATGATGATGATGATGAGGAAGTGGATGATTTGGAATTCATCAATGTGAGAAGTGCGGCAATGCAACCGTTGGAATATATCGATTTATCTCCTCCCAAGACTAGGACTGGAGCTCGACGGATTGGAGCTCAGCGTTTTGGTGGCCATGGTAGCTCGCAGGCAAATGGGGATACTAACGAGATTGAATGGATCAACCGCTGTCCCGCTGGTCCACTAGGAAGACGCAATCACTCTGGAAGATTTACATGCTGTCCGTTCCATGTTAGTGCAGCTCTTCAAATGTATCGCAAGATGAGTCCCGCCAGTGCGGCAAACTCTGGAGCTGGAAGTATGATGAATGCTGCTGCGAGTAGTGCCAAGAAGAAGAAGACCATGCCAACTTCGGCTAGGAAGAAGAAGAGGGGGCTACCTACTAAGAAGGGGAAGAAGGGAAGGCCCACTAAACGAAAGGGTACCCGAAGGTCATCACGTTCCAATAAAGATGATGACTCAGATTCCCAGTCGTCGGACTCGGAATTTTCGGGTGGGGATGAGTCGGACGACGATGACTTTCCTTCGCCTTCGAAGAAACGTGCTAGGACGCCAGCCGTAGCGACAGGTGGCATGCCCACGACAATGAAGCCGAATCATGGTATGCCAATTCCACAGCGACCACATCCACAGTCGCAGCTACAGTCGTTACCGCCCACGTCGGGGATGATACGCGGTAGCAGAGTCCTCGATGTCCAGGCTGCGGCGCGGGTCCCACCTCCCAAAAGTCTGACACCTGAAAAAAGTCTACTTGTTGCGAATAAGAATGTTGGTAGCCTCCTACCTTCCGAGGATGGAAAGATGGTTGATAAAAGCATTACTTCTTCAACTGGGTTGATCAACAGCCAGGGAGCACGGTCTATAGGCATTGTATCCAACATCCTAATCTCCCCAAAACGTCGAACGAATGAAAGTGGCAGATCATTATGCAAGGTCGTGGGGTGTCCGAAGACAGACCAATCGAACAATGACGGATTTTGTCGCATGCATTACAATATGAGCGTCATGGCCACAAATGGAAGTAGTGATAAGTGGACCTGTGGGTGTGGAGAGGTTTTGATGGGTAGTCAGAAGAGGTGTGGGGTCTGCAATAAGGTGAGTCTTCACATGTGCTTTTTGGGGGCTTGTGTAGAGTACAGTGGAGTACCCCAAAGTATATCCCCCGAGGGTATAAATATTTTGGCTAGTCTGACCTGGGATAAGTTGGGGGTGTACTCCAATGTACTTTTCCAATTTTAATTGTGGTAAATTGCATCTTCTCTCCATACATTGATTGTGTGTTGTATCTCATGCTTCACGTTTCACCTCTTGGCTAAACGTACAGTGGAAGGGCGGGAAGCGAGAACCTTACCAAGTCGCTACTCCTGCTCAAACCAAGACGGCCATCAAACCAGCCGAGCATTCGTCCAGTGCGCTGCCAGCGGTGGTGGATCTAACGAGTGCCAATTCAACACCCGTGAAGCAGCAGTCCGTGAAGGCTCGGCCCATGAACCAATCTTTTCTAAGTCAAGTAGCCAAGCAACCGGCCAATACTCCTGGGAACATGGTAGATCTGACAAAATCCAAGCCAGCCCCTCAAAGTCAGTCGAAACTACGTGCCATCCAAGCGGTCAATCAGCTTACTGCTCCTCAAGTGGTGCATCATCCATCTAGTGCCCCAAAGCAAGCGTCAGGCATGGTGGTTGCGGGTGCGCCAAAACCTCAAATGACCAGTGCATGGAGGCCAACAGCCTCCAACCCCGCTGCCCATCAGATGGTGATGAACAGTAGCCATCATAATGTCAATGTCGTCCGACCTGGATCTTTGGTCCGACCATCCTATCCACCCATTGTAGTACCTCCCGTACCCCTAGCACCGGGAAATAAAAATGCTCTGGTAGTTTCTGACGAGGTTGCCACGTCGCTGGAACGCTTCTTTCTGGGCGGCCCTGCTGCTGCAGCATCAGCATCCAATAACAAGGTTGAGGCGGAAGAAACGTTGGATCCAATGGATACAGCAGTCAAACAACAACACTCACTCGACTCCATCAAACACCCCCTCCTATCCCACCTAACACCCCTAACCCACCTCCAAAACGGTATACCCTACCACGTACTCCCCCTCTCTTCCAAACTGTCCATGCTCGAATTCCTCCTAGACGAACTACTCCAGGTCCCCGAAATCCAATCCGAATTCACAAAGCGTCATGATGCCACCTCTTCGTACCCCACCCCCTTTGGACTACCCCCACTGAGTGCAGAGTATGAGGACATGTACAATGCCGATGAATGCACCATATGTGGTATCGAAGGTGATTTACTATGTTGTGATGGATGCCCCGGTAGTTTTCATAGAGGGTGTATTGGCATGGGGAGTGGTACGAAGTTGCCAGAGGGGAAATGGTTGTGTTTTGAGTGTAAGATTGGGGATGGCAGCAAGATGGTGAGTTGTTTGGTAGTGAGCTTACGTCAGGCATTTGTACTTGATAGGCACACTTGTCATGTTTACATGTTGGCACTATTGCGATTTCTCCACTGACTCAAAATACTTTTTTCTTTCTTTTGAAACTGCATAGGGTGCTCTCGGTTCGGAGCGCAGGCCGTTAGTGGGTTGGTTTACAATTGACGATGTCAAGATCCCTCCACTGCCTCCACAGCAGCCACAACAGATGCAACCTCAACAGTTACAATCTGCAGATGGCAATTCAATGCCTCATCAGCAGCCACCAGAGACAACTACACAAGCAATAACGCCGTCATCGCACCACCAACATGCTTCAAATATGGCGAATCCAGCAATGAATCTGCCACAGGCTATTATGGGCCAGCCTCAAGGGATAATGCTCCAGCCACAGGCTCAGCCTCAAGTGATGATTCAGGCACATGCTATAATGGGCCAGTCTCAAGTGAACCAAGCAATGATTCAGGCACATACTATGACTCAGCCTCAAGTGAATGGGCAAGCTATGGTTCAACCTCCTAGTATGGCGACTCAAGCGTTGGTTCAACCACAAGCTATGGTGGGCCATTCACAAGCTATGACTCAGCCTCAAGTGAATCAGCATCAAGCAATGGTTCAACCGCAAGCTGTAGGTTATCCACAGTCACAAGCTATGGTCCAGCCTCAGCCACAATCGGATAGCATGAATCAGCCACAGACGGTTCTTCAGCCATCCACATCTGCCCCCAACTTCGTCCCCACCGCTCTAACAATCGGCCAATTAGTAGAGGTGTCCTCACGAACGTATCCCGGCATCAACAAACCAGGTGGACGTGGCACCATTACCAAAATACATTATGGGGATAATAAGGTGGATGTCAAGTATGTATTGGGCGGGTATGAAAATTTTGTGGAGTTGGCGTATGTGCAAATTGCTGTCGAGTTGGAGAGGCGGAGTCGAGTATCCGTTGGTAGCTGCAGCCAAGTGTTGAGCCATCATCATCCTCAGCAGGTAGTGTCGTTGGGAATTGATCCTCGAATGGAACAAATGAAGCATTGCAAAATCCCCTCCAATATCGAATTCCTACTATCCGCCGGAAAGATATTCGCACGCCATCGCCACACCCTCGAACCATTTGATCCCTTGAACCCCACCTCCAAAGAGTCATCATTGGTGCTGACAAAACAAGGGACTACCATGACTGATCGCCAAAAGGCGCTGAACGTTCCTTTGCCCCCGCTACCACTTTCGGCACGCCAGATTCAAGAATTGTTGAAATTGCTGGGACCCAATGTATGTTTGGCACTTCCATGGCTGCGTCTGCCATTTAACCCCCGACAACTATTCGCCGAATATGTGACACCTGGTGATACTACCCCACCACCAGGACAACCGGCCCGAACGACATTGCATCGTCTAATAGCCCATCACAATACGGTCCGTGGATTCCTATCCAGTAATCCAGAAATGAACAATCCCTTCATGTACAATAATTCCTACCGCCGTGCACCTCCCGTACCGGTTATCAAATTACATCAAGGCATTCACTTCTTTTATCCCTCAAACACAATTCCCGATGGAAATGTGTACCCTACGAGGAATGCAGTGTCTAGTCTGAGCGTGAGCGTGGCCGATGTGACTGTTTCTCCAACTAAAGGGGATGTTAGGATCAGTTATTTGGATCCGATTAAATGTGTTAGGGATAAGATTATTAGGTTGGAGAAGAGTTTGAGTGGT
This sequence comes from Thalassiosira hispida, assembly GCA_036939495.1. Lineage (NCBI taxonomy): Eukaryota > Bacillariophyta > Thalassiosirophyceae > Thalassiosirales > Thalassiosiraceae > Thalassiosira > Thalassiosira hispida. The sequence goes on from JALLAU010000914.1 coordinate 8,183, forward strand.
GCTTGTTTGCTCGATGTGACATGGGGCTTGGATATTTCGGTGGATAATAGTGGTTGGAATTGCTGGAAGAGAAGGGTTGAAATGGCAACTTATATTAAGCAATTGAGTTCCTTATTGGTGGAGTTGACTGATGCCACGTGTTCAAAGGCATTCGTACCGGATTGGTACAGCCTCAAGGAGAGCGAAGATAAAGATTCAGGAGCTGTTACTGCAGTTGGCACACGGCAGGGCTCTCGCTCGTCCAAGGATATCGACTACAATGAATCATCCCTATCATCCTCTTCTGCAATTGTAACCACATTAATAACGGACGATTGGAATCCAAAGTTGGAAAGCGAGCGACGTAAATGGGACCGGTGCAAGGGCAATGAAATATTACGATTATTCAACGGTGATTTGAAAGAAGTTTTCAAGAGGGGAGCGCCGGAGACGAAGCGAGGGAAGGCTAGGAAGCAGAAGAAAGAGAGCGACGGAAGCTCTGCCATGGAAGTGGATGGAGATGAGGCCAAGGCAGTGTCTGCTATGTCAAATACCATAAAGGAAGTCCCGGTCAACAAAAATGATGAAAATGATAACTTCAATAGCGGCATCAAACATCCCATGGAATCTCCTCTCGGACAACCTGCACCTGCTCCAACTGAGACTCAGCCCACAGCCTCATCTTCCACTGCTGGCACCATACCATCCATCTCCCTAGCATGGCAAACCAAAGGCCGCATGGTCTCCGTCCAACGCCGCATGGGACCTGGTCAAAACTGCCCCGGCGGGATAGGCCACATTGAAAAAGTCCACACCACAATTGTAGACACGAATGCCTATGCCGAGGGAATAAGTGGAACGAAGGTGACACACAAGGCTTTGCGAGTGACACATGTCGATGTCAAATATATCCCCAGCGAACCCAAGACTAGGGATAAGAGTGTTCCTATTGAGTTTGTGACGGATCATCATGATTTTGCTTTGGAGATACAGGAAGCTGACGAGACGATTGGTGAGACATTATCACATCAGAAGAACCCTGCAGGGAAAGTGCCATTAGCAGTGGATGGTGTCAAGGAGAAGGATGAAGCCGAGTTTTCAATCTCACAGCCCCTTGTATCTGTAGAAGAAGACGAAGGATTATCCCCAAAAGTGAAGATTATCGAAAGCAGTGGCATTCCCTCCACTCCCGCCCCATCATCTAATAATTCTCCAGATGTAACAAAACCCATCACCAATCCTCAAAGAAAAAGAGGATGCGGCAAGTGCGAAACCTGCCTCCAAGAAGACTGTCGCGAATGCATCAATTGCCGCGATATGAAAAAGTACGGTGGATCCAACAGGCTGCGTCAAAAGTGTATACTCAAGAAAAAGTGTCCCTTCATTGACACCGCGACTCCTACCCCTGCTAAGGAAGTGGCAAAGGGAAGTATGAAGACTCCGAATACAAAACATATTGCATCAGCAGTAAAAAAGGCCAAGAGTTCCAAAAAGAAGAAGATGCGTGCCAAGCGTGAGTCCCTAAATCCACCACCATCCAGTTCTAGTAGCTCGCGTACACGGAGGAGCGATCGGTTGAATATCATTCGATCGCAGATTGAAGGTCTGTTGGGGATTAGTGACGTGGACGAGAATGAGAATGATGGTAAAGGGAAGAGTAAGGTTGAGAGGGAAATTTTGGAATTAAAGCTTGATAGGTTGGAGAGATTGTTGGTGGAGGATACGGTTGCCGCGGGATATTGGACCATTGCAGGTATGTTGTGAATGATGTCTTTTCCATGATGTGTCACAACACCTCTGTTTCACAACGCATTGTCTCCTTTCACTCACCCTTTCACTCTCTATCTCTTTATGTATCAATCAGGCAAGAAGCTATTCGAACCAGACGGATCTCTCCCCCCCCAATCCATAAAGCACTTGGCACGCAACGCCGGATCAGTACGCGCCCCGTCCATATCGTACGATACCGCCTACGAAGTTGGCGATACTACAACTTGTCATCATTGGAGGAAGAGGACTTTGGAACATTGTGGAACGTATGAGGAAATGATGTGCTGTTTGAGGGTGTTGGATGCTCATGTTGACAAGGCGGTGAGTTTACGCAGTACACGAGACATGAGTGTAGTTACAATGTCTCAAGTCTCTCATTAATTTTCATTTCTGACGAAATCTTTTGTTTGGACAGGTGACAACTACCGCGGGCACAATAACAAGCCGAAAGGCCAATGCCAAAAGCAGCCCTGGTGCCACAAAATTATCAGTACGCTGCGTCCACACCGATCCCGCATCGGGATTCAACGAATACTTTGTAGTACCCCACGGTAAAAAACGTGGTGCTTGGCATTCCGAGGAGACCGTCGACCTTAACTCGTTGATTCAACATCGGGTGGAGCAAAGGAGACCGTACGTGGCGAGGAGGGACAGGCTATTGATAGAACAAGCTCAGCGCAAGAAAAAGTTGCAGGAGCAGCAGGTTCAGTCTAATAGACCATCCACGGGGTCGAGTATTAGCGGCAGTGGTACCAAGCGCAAGACACCCGCAACAACAAGCTCGATCAAGATAAAGCCCCTCCCACCGCCCTCTGCGAAAAAGCCCAAAAAAACCAACAACAACAACACGACCCTCAAAATGAAACAAGAATGGGAATTCCAAGCCTCGGTCAACCACCATCGCGACGGGACATTCCGTCTCCTAAAAGCCAGCGCCGCCCGCGGCGAAGCCTCCGTCCCCACGGATAAAATGGCTGAGGTTCGTGCACACAATTTGGCATTGATGAAGACTGCCAATGCCGCTGGCAGTCCTCGCGGTGATATTGGTATTAGGAAGAAGTTGAGTGAGAATGAATTGACTAGACGGATGGCGCAGGCTGAGCAGGACGCAGTGGGGTTGTATATCAAGGAGATGCAGGCTTTGAAGAAGCGCAAGGCGTCTTCGGCGGCAGCAGCGCCACAATCGCAGCCAACGAAGGCGCAGCAAGATGCGAAAAAGAGAAAGTTGATGCAGCAGCGGGCCGGAGCCGGAGTATTTGCAAAGAAGGAGGTCACGAAGATGTCGTCAGGACCACATCAGCCATCTACCACTAGACAATATCAAATGGCTACTGTTGTTGCTTCTACCGCCGTTGATCCTGCTGCTGCTCGATCATTGGCCATGGCGAAACACATTGTCGCCAGTACACACAAAACCGATTTGACTGCGTCTGCACCACCCTCATCTGCCAACATGACATTGCACTCATCGTCATCATCAGTTCAGCAGTCACAAGAATCATCTGCTGTACAGTCATCCTCGACTTTAACTAAGAACCCCTTGATAGCCGCCTCTGCACCGCCACAATCTGTCAATAGCTTGTTGATTGTATCTGCAGCTCCACCGACACAATCAGGATCAGTTGTTGCAGCAATGGGCGCCCAGTCAACCAATCAATCTGTGCTGGCTTCCCACAATCTAACGGCTGACATATCTAACAACAGTTCACTGAAGCCATCTTCGTCGTCGAGCCATCCAACACAGTCCAACAACTGATATCAGCCATTGCAGCAACCACACTTAATTTGAATGGAGAAACAAGAAGTTGTGCAAATCATAATATGACTCTAATCTCATTTTTTTATCACTCTCTACTCCCTTTTATTCACAAAATGAAGAAGTTGTTTTTGGACCACCTCCGTACCAGTAGCCATTAGATGATATCACCCCTATATCCCTCTTCCTCCCCGTGATCAGCATAATTCACACCCGCGTCACTTCAGTGGTATCTTTTCCTAATATTTAATGTGGAATGAACACATAACTTTCTGAATTACTCTTTTCTTACAAAAAAATAAATACGTACTACACACCAAAGAAGAGGACGAACTAGGAAGCTGTAAAGAATGGAATAGAAAAGCGAGTTCTCTCTCCCAGTCCATCGCTACTGGACCCGCATCGCTACATAGCTAGTACCGTACGTAGTACCGTAACACTGCCACGACAATGGCA
>JALLAU010000915.1:0-12076 GCA_036939495.1 Thalassiosira hispida
TATCCCCTATTTACAAATATTACGCACTTTTGATCATGAATTTGTTGGCCTTTTAAATTCACCCTATGATCTGTGTTGTTGTTGTAGGCAGAGGTAAATAATGTATCGTGTACCTGTTGTAATGAGCTACTTTGCTGTTTGTTGATTCATCTCTAGAGCGAGTATGAGTTGTTGTTGTCTCCTTACATCTTTGTCTTGTTTTAAAGTTGTGTACACAGATGAACTGCTGCGCTTCTAATAAAAAATATAAGCTCAGTGATAAATCTGAGATACAATCTGGTCATGCTTGTTTGTTGAGACCATTTCTTCATTGATATCCATCAAACACATTGTTGAGAGATCATTACTGTCTTCTGTGAAATAAACTGTTGCTACTTGCCTCCTTGGCATTAGAGATGACAAGAAATTTGTAATTATAGCCCTTGATGTATTGCCACAGACATAGATGCTCCTGATCTAGTCAATATCATTATGTGAAATGGCATTATTCTTTGCATCTTTCACAAATCTTCCAAAATAATATTTAAGACCATATCAGTTCAAAGCCATAAATCACTATCTAACTCAGCAGCAAAATACACGCTTCAACTCCTCTGGTGCATCCCTACCCTGCTTTTTCACAAAGTCGCATTTGAACGATTGGAAAAATGGATTGTCATTATAATTAATGTGGACAATTGGTTGGGCTTCATTTGTTTTTCATAGGTACAAGGAAAGATGAGTGAGATTAGCATAAACTGAACGAAATATGAAAGAATTCACCTTGTCATTTGGAAAGCTAACCACAATGCTTTGTTATCCTCATTCTCTCTAATGACTTCAAAAGTCTTTGCTTCTGTGGTTGGAGAGGAATTTGCAGAGGTTGCTTTGATAGTGGTGTCGTGCCGCCATGCTCTGGAGGTCGTACTAATGTTAAGCATGCGAATGAGCAAAAGAAGGTGGCAAAAAGAAAAAGATGAATAAAGCAGTGGCAGGAGGTCGTAGGAAGACTCGAGCTCGCCCCTGTCAGCCTGCACATATCTAACTTATTAGTAGCTGCTCTACAAACGATACTAGCTCACAAATTTTCCAACTTTGCTAAAAAATAGAGGGAGGAATGGTGAGCAATTCTGGTGGGAATTAAATCAACGCTCCCTAAAATCGAATCGATTGAAAAATATGTAAGACCTAAGCTCATTTTATTCTACAAATTTTTCTGTATTTTAGATTACTGATATTTATAATGCCAAAGGAGAGACAAATTGACCAAAGTCGCCAACCACTGAATTGACAAAAAACAACCCAAAGGCAGCTGCAACCACTCCAAGACTTGTAGATCCACCAGGAATGATATTTCCGTTGTCTTGTGTTTGCTGTATCGACCCAGCTTTCGATGATAGCTCTTTCTCCTGTTTCTTCCGCTGTGTCCAAAGCATGATGACCGGTGTGGCTCCATACAGATATAGGTATGCCGTAGCCCCCCGATAGCTTCAAGGCATCTGTGTATTCATGGCACATTAAGCTCTACGAAGACAGCTGGAAAACAGTACCCCCTGTCATCTCCATTTTTTGATACAACTGTTTTCTCAATGCTGCTGGCTGTCGAGGGTTTAAGCTCTCCATCGTCATGATTTACACTGTCATCGCTAACTGATGAGTTTCCAATGAATGATTCCAGCTCTTCCGCGACAGCCATAGTACAACCAATTGCCGAACCTGTGACTGCCGCAACAGAGAATGTTGTCATCAGTGGAGAGTCAACGCCAACGTTGGTATCAACTCCGTCTCCAAGGACGACGAAAGACCACGATAAGTACAAGACAAGAGGAAGAAATGATCCAAGGACCAGAGCTACAACGCTTTTTGTCCTGTCGTAACCAAGAATCCGTGTCACTGGTGGGACGATATTCTGAAAAATCAAAGTGGTCAGCATGATGGGAGCAGCTTCTCTCGTTGCTGTCGACGTCGCGTCAAGCTGTTCCAATGCCGCCGTTCCCGGTGCCAGCAGCGTCGCCATTGGATCCTGGACACGGGTCAGCCCCGGCAGGATCAGCCCCGCCACTGAAATAAATAAAGCAACGACGAAAGCTGATGAGATTTGGGAGATTCGCACTCTGGATTGTGTTGCTCCCATGACAACCAATAGGGTCGCAAATATAGTGCTTAATAGTACATGATCCACACAACAATATCGCACTGGGCGGCGTTTGCAATGTCGGCGAAAATAACTCCAGCCCTCCCCAAGGAGAAGGTCAAGGCGCAGGTGTTGACAAAAAGCGAAACTGCAGATATTCCATTGGCTGCAATTGGGGATTCCAAGGAAATATTGGCAAAGTCTCGAAAAGACGACGACGGAGGAGGCAAAGCTCGTTCCTCGTCGTTTCCCATCAGCATCAGTTCTGCTGTTTGTCGTCTTTGTTCTGCCTCGTGCTGTTTTATGGCAACTTCTGCCAGGATCAACCCCGACAGTAAGTTGATTGAATAAGCGATACTGAACATTGCTGTCGAAATGGCGAATCCTGGCTTTGCCAACAATTCCGGCAAGACCTGGTGACAGGCAATACAGTCGGGGGGCGCTGGCCCCGACTGTATTGCCTGTCACCAGCAGTGCGGTCGTGAGCACCGATTGAATACCAGCAAGGTTCCACGATGAAGGTGAACTGCTTTCTTGCGTCTTTTCTGATTTGGGAAGCATCATGCTGCTCATTCTTATTTCTGATTTAATTTTCATTTGCTCGTCGTCGTGGCCCTCTTTTTCTGGCACCACTTCCATACTACCAGGAATGTTGTTCGTGATGGCATCCACATCGATCGTACACGTAGCGGCAGCTGTGGAATATAGGACAGAGGACTTTTGCCTCATTCCCTCATTCCCGGGGTAGTCAAAAGGAGCAACAACAACAATGGCAATCTCATTGGTCGTCTTATTTTCCCCACGACGAGCGAAAAGAGGAGTGGTAGCAACTAGTACTCTCGATTTTGTCGGCGATTGAAAGGGAACGACACCGGTGGCAAAGAACGGCAGCAGCCAAAGGGGGGAGTGTTGTATCAACATTAACATCTTGGAGATTGCGTATTGTCGTTGTCGAGCTCAGTAGCTCACGTCTCACTGGCTGCCCTGATCATTGGCACTTTTTGTTCTCTCCGTGGTTGATCAATATTCAATTTGAAATGATTTGTCTTCGGCCTGTCTTTGACTGTCGGTTAGAGCGCAGATTTTGTACCATTGGAGCGCAGCATTTTGTCACGTAGATTGGACACATTCGTACTGAAAGTATCCGCCACTCTACTGTATGTTCTCATCCGACTGATTTCTTCATTCTGGTCGAGAGCCGCGCCGCAATTTGAATCGTAACTTAGCCTACAATACCAACACCTCCCTATCTAACAAACCCACACTTGCATTATAATACAATGGTCCTCTACATCATCGGCCTAGGCCTACACGACGAGAAAGTCACTGGCACATCAGTTCAATTCACGGATTTGAAAAAGTCTCGGATGTCTGAGCCATTCGCCAATAATTTCCCCAAATTCTTGATGTTTGAGTCCGAATCTTCTCATACGTGTCCGAATGCAAAGGATTTCTATCCAAAATCCCATTGTGAAACTAGCCCAGTTATCAAAAGTAGAGTCCGCCTGTGAACCGGAACTCTCCTGACCAACCATTTGCCTAATTTTGTTTCCCCAAAGAACAAATCCGCCGCCAATCAAACTTCATCACCTCCTCATATTATAATCATAAAGATTGGCCATGGAAATAGACGACGAAACCGCTAGCAATCCACCCCCTGCCGCTGCTACTGCAGCAGCAGCTCCGACAGGAGCAGCGGCAACCAAGAACCTATCAGGAGTAGCCTGGACAGGCGGCTCCCTCGTCGGCTCACTCAACCCCCAAAACCACGGCTTTCGCGTTTCGGATGGCAATGGCGGGTACATCATTACCAACACCCACAAACGCTACAAACGTTCGCGACGCGATGCCGATGGCAATCTAGTTGAAGAGGAGGATGATGACATTCCTAGTAATATCGTTGTGCAATTCAGCAATCGCGAGGGAGAATCGGTGGGCGAGGCGATGGACGTGCCCACAAGCGCGGGGAGTGATGAGTTGGGAATGTTGATTCGCTCTCTCCTCAACGAGGATGACGATGATGATCATAGTACGAACAAAGCGCACATTCCCTACGCATTCTTCGCCAAGCTAACCAAAAAGACATTAACGACCAACCTCACCACTGGCGAGAAGGAAACACTCCAAACGGAAGAGGAAATTGACATTACTGACTATGCCTCGCTAACTGCCTTTCTCAAGGAGTATAAAAAGCATGTATCGACCGAACAGACGCTCGAATTGACCTATCAACCACTGGCACTCTTCAAGGTCCGACCGGTAACGCGCTGTACCGACACACTCCCCGGCCACACCGAAGCCATTCTGCACGTCTCCTACTCCCCCGATGGTAAACACCTCGCCTCGGGCGGAGGAGATGCCACCGTCCGCTTTTGGGACGTCAACACCTCCACACCACGTCATACCTGCAAGGGCCACAAAGATCACGTCCTCTCCACTGCATGGAGTCCCGATGGGAATAAATTCGCCAGTGGCGACAAGCGTGGGTATATAATACTATGGGATCCAATCAAGGGGGATAACTTGAGGCAGATAAAAGCGCACAATAAGTGGATTACGGGTATGGCTTGGGAGCCGATGCACGCTACCAAAGATGGAAAGTGTGAGCGGTTGGTGACATCGAGTAAAGATGCATTGGCAAAGATTTGGAATGTGAGGACGAAGCGATGTGAGGCTACACTGGCTGGACATTTGGATAGTATTGAATCTGTCAAATGGGGTGGCGAGGGATTGATTTACACGGCGTCACGTGATCGTACCATCAAGGTATGGAATGCCAGTGAGGGTGAGGGTAAGGGAAGAGTTGGGTTATTGGTACGTACATTGGTGGGACACGGCCATCGTGTCAACACCCTGGCGGTATCGTGCGATTACATTTGCCGCACAGGACCATTCGATCATTATGGCAGACTTGCTGATGTTAATATCAAGGATAAGGAATCCAATGAATGGAGGGAGGCGGCATACCAAGCATCCGTGCAAAAGTACAAGGCGTTCAAAGGAGGTGGAGAACCGGAAAGGTTAATATCTGGAAGTGATGATTTCACACTAATGTTATGGCACCCTACCGATAATAAACGTCCCATCAAGCGAATGACGGGACATCAACAGGCGGTGAATCACCTAGCATTCTCGCCAGACGCTAGATTCTTTGCGAGTGCATCGTTCGATAAAAAAGTCAAGGTATGGAATGGCCGCTCTGGTGACTTTGTGACAACCTTGACAGGACATGTGGGTGCCGTGTATCAGGTGGCATGGAGTTCCGATGGACGGTATTTGGTTAGTGCGTCGAAAGATTCGACGGCCAAGTTGTGGGAGATTCCCAGTGGGAAGAGGGCAAGGGAGACTTTGCCGGGACATGAGGATGAGGTTTATGCTTTGGATTGGAGTCCGAATGGTGCGAGTGTTGCTACTGGGTCGAAGGATCGTACTATTAAGATTTGGAAGCATTAAGTAACATATCATCAAGGTTCGAATAACTTGTGTTGGACTGCCATGGCTTTAATGGGTAATGAATTGTTAATACAAGAAACATGCATAGCGACATTACATGGAGACAAATTAAGGTAACTTTCCAATTGTCTGGGGACAACCAACGTGATGTCATGGCAGGTATCATTCATCAATTGAAGGAGTTCTTTTATTCCATGATAGTACAGAATGACGAGTACTTAACGAGTAAAGGCATGGTAAGTCTCGATCTAGACCCAATCTACGCAGTCGCCAAGACACAACTTCTTCGAGAGTTCTCTTTTGTTGGAGTAGTCAGAACTAAGAATGCTTTTATCTGCATGCATTTCCGAAGCTCACTCGAACTTCCTTCTCGCCTCACATCATGTTGTAGGAATACCGCAGATGCTTGCGTGAAACAAAAGATATCCCGAAAGAAATACAATGAATACTGACGATGCAGTAGTTGCACAGGCTGAATTGGACACAGCTGTTTCAATCTTTGTTTCTGGAGGCTTAGTAACAATTCCCAGTGGATTGCTCAGCATGTCATTAGGGTTGTATTTGCTTTTGACTTCACGTAACCTATCAACCCAATAGTTCTTGTCTCCATCAGTTATTCCAGGGTTAAGCTCCACACCATTCTGAAAATATGGTATTTCTAGTTGCAGATTGGGGTCGACATAATTATAGTACGAGGCTTTGCCTTTCACAAACGACTCTATTCTATCGTAGACTGCTTCCATGTCCATGAGTAATCTTGTGGCAAACCCGCCAGAGACTAACATATTAATATTGGTTTTCAATATCAAACAGTGGAGGGCTCCTCGATGGGGAAATGCTGTATCCTTTGGTGAAACGGAAGCAAACATGTTCTTCGGTGACAAGTAAGGATAGTCTTCATCACTTTCATCGGGCTTTCCCGGGTCACCTCCCAATGCCTGAAACTCAAACACTATGTAGTTCTTCTTATTACTGTAATTCTCCTCAAAGTACATTGCTTTATCGATCAGGATGTGTATTGCTTCTGCGGGCAGCGGTTGGAAAAGAAAGAGACTTTTGTATTTGAAGTATGTTCGATCTTTTCCTTGGAATGGTTGTAACATGTTTACAGGCGCTCTTTTTGGGTTCCAATCAGTCAGTGAGTTGACTGCGTTTGAAAATGTCATTTCTGTGGCGGCATCCAATAGATCCGTTGATGTGATGGATGTAGCTTCCGATGCCCCACTCGTCTCAACAGCATCCTTCCACATTGATTCATCTCCCAAAAATATCCCTTCGACTAATATGTGTGTTTCATTCATTACAATGAGATTGGGCTAACTCGTCATGGCCGCATTTGATTGAGTATGATGAAGTGTGTGAAAGTGAATAATCAGATATCAAACAATGCGTGATGACAAACTGTTTGTACTCACAGTTATACGAGTTGATATTTCCATGCTCCACTCCTGATAATACGTCACTGTTTGTACTGTTGCCAAAAGTTCAAGATGTAACTTTAATACTGTGCACGATTCGGAGTCATCATCATTTTCAGTTGGCTGGCAGATCTTTACTGGATTGAATTGAAACTCGCTAACTACTGCAAAATTACCTCCCCCACCACCACAAGATGCCCAGTATAGGTCAGCAAACTCGTTGTCCTGGATAAGAGAGAATGATGCAGGAATAAGGCGTCAGGTAGTCCACACATATTCAATAGCTGCTCATGTAAAGAACTCACGCTGGTAACAGTCACGGCCTTTCCTTCAGGTGTACTGGGTACGATTGCAGTCCTGCAGCAAATCAAAAAAATCAACAACACAAGAGGTAAGACAAATGTTCATTTCCAAATATACCACACTGAAATTAAACTTACAAAGATTTCATTCTGTCACAAAGTAAGCCACTGAAACGAGTCAAGAAACCAAATCCGCCCCCCAGGGTCAGTCCAGAAATACCAATGGAAGGTGTTTGTCCAACTGGCAAAGCTGCAACAGTTAAGTCATCCTATTCACACGAGAAAGAAGTGGCCATATAAATTAGCAATCGAAGCTTTGATTTGGTTAAAGATGAAAGAAGTATCACTCATTGCATATCAACTTACATTCGTAAAGATTGTCTGGACAGCTGTGCTACCAGCACCAACAGTGACAGTCCCAACATCTTGTGCTCCATCCCATCTCTCGTCGTCGTAAAGAACATCTTCATCAAGGTCGGCATCGACATAGTCCATGTAACGAATCTCGAGAAGGCGCTTTCCCAACACAATGGATGCACCCGCATTGCTGTGACCTCCGCTCTCGACGGAAAACGGAAGCCCACACTCCATAAATAACTCTATTGCATTTGTGCCACTGTCCATTTGATCTCGTGTTGCTATGATATATTCATCGCTATCCAAGTTGTCAATGTTGGGTGTTATGGGGAAGAAAACATCGCGTGGAAATGTGTCATAGAATCTGGATAGGGCTAAACGTTGTCCCCAAAAAAAGCAAGCGGATGCGTTGACGATGAATGGCGAATTGGCATCGCATGCCTGCGATTGGCGTGTTGGGGATGTTCCTTTCTCTAATTGAAAGGTCGTAGTGGTGCAATCATCAGCGACACAGCAACCGCATAGAAGAAAGAAAACAAATGCCGCAATGAAGATGCCCATTATCTCTAGTGAATGTTTCTTTTTGTTGTTTGTTGTGCAACCTTGTGGTTCTCAAGATAATAGAGGTAAAAAGGTACGATACACCTATCTACCTAAGTATGGTCTGTAGTCGATATCATTGCTTCTTTTGATCAATATTATTGCACTCCTGAGAAACATTCATCATTCTAAGAATAAATTTATCTCATCGAAATAGTCTTCAAGCATAGGTCCTATTTGCTTTCGAGATGGAACCACATTATTTTGATCATACAGACGTATCTGTAATTTCGGGCTCCTATACAGTTCATCTGGGAGATGCACTTCTTCTAATTGTAGGTCAACATAATTGTATGCACTAGATGCAAGGATGCTCCCCGCTAGCTCATGTATGGCAACAGTCTGGTCAGCGGAGACAAAAGCAAGCTGTCTATGAAATACATCTTCCTCATAAAATGCAAACATGATGCCCAAAAACTGTATCCGTTTTGATTCCATAAATGTGAGTGTTGAGTTGTAAAATCTTTCCTTGTTCATGAAACCAAGGCCAGGCATAAGGATAGAAGATATGCCAAACCTTGTTTTGTGCCCTTCTTCTTTGTAGTCATATCCTAAAGCTCGAACTACTGACAATTTATCCCAAAACATAGGGTCGTATTTTGCATGTTGAAGCTTCTTGAAGAGCTCATCTGTATCAATCGTGAAGTCTCCATTGTCTTCGTGATGAAGATAAGATGATGGCATCGCATTGCTCCAATCTGAATGCAATATCAAATCACTCACAGCATCTCTATCTCGATCAGTGACTTTACCTACAGATTCATCCAAGTTGACAGAGTCAAGAAGTATTACCCCAAGCAATAGTATTCCCAAAAATGATGGGTATGGAGGAGGAAATCTTTGTAATCGCTCAGCCACAAGTGTCGTCGCGCTCGCCACTAGTGCGTGCCCACTGTCAAAGGCAATGTTTCTATGCGTTCCATTGCATGATGTATTGTATTGATCATCATCTTTATGGTGATCAACTATGTCTGTGACAATCAGACCCTTTTGATAGCGCTGTAAGGACTTGTTAAGAGTATTGTGGTCCACGAGAGATATTGATCTCAGACCATTCAAGAGCAATCCTTCCTTTTCGACATTTTCTAGTACGTCTTTTAGGTCATCAATGAATAGTAATTTGTCGGATAGATCATGAAAACCCGCTAACTGAAGAAGAAGATTGACATCAGGCCTCTCATGGGTGAAAACATCTTTGGATATAGAAACAATTGGAGTTTCATCACCATTGTGCTTCGATTCGACGTAGGCCAAGGTAATAGCGCTGATGATGCTGTCGGCGTCGCCTGCATCATTGCCAATAACAAAGTGTTTCGTAGGATTAGCTTTGCGCTCGATCAAAAAAGTCTCGAGATTGTCAGAGGTAGGGGTTGAAGAGCCTTGGCAGGGGTAATAAATGTTGATGATTTAGACGAAACGATTTGGGTGATTCTTGGAGCACCAACATATTCAGGGCTTTGTGTGGAAATCTGATGAAAATCACTCACGAACTGAATCTTCTCTCAGATCTGGATCCATTGTATCCCTCAAGAATTGGATCTTTGCAGACAGCTGACCTTCCTGTGCCCATATCCGAAAATAGTTCCATCGAGCCTCAATAATTGTCCGTAGCATCAACTGCTCCTTTGGGTATTTATCCCATTCAACATACTTTGAGTATGCAACGTAGTCATCATTGAGATCTCCAAGCGTTTTCCTTGTTCGTTTAATTGCGTAGAGAGCTTGATCCGTTTGTTCTTGCGCAGCTTTATTCTTGGTGGAGTTTTGCTCCTTAATCTCAGGTATCAGTGATGAACCGAACAGATCAATCTCGTCAACAAAGCTTCGTAATTCCTTGCGCAGATTGTGATAGATGTCGTGAACACCCGAAGTGACATTTCTTGTTGTGGCGTTTTCAGGTGTGGAAATGACATGTTCATAAACCAGAGCCTTGCGTAAATACATCTGTGCTCTGCCTAGCTGTGAGCTTCCCAATCGTCCCAATACCAAAGTTGCTCTGTCCATATTCCCATCGGGTAAATCCTCCTTGGTTGTATTCCCCCAAAACAGGTGGGATGAATGGGAATGGACATGCCTACACCGATTGTGCCTCGAGGTTGGGTGCTTCTTCTTGCACGGTAGAGAAAGATATAAACTAATATGATGCCGATTCTCTTCCACGAAATTCATAAACTCCTTGTTCCATATCCAAATAATTTGTTGGTATTCTGCTAGCAGCTCGGAATTATACTTGATATGTGCGCGATCAAGATCTTGAAAGTCCCCAATGATCATGTAGCCATTGTTCAGAAAGCGACGTAAAGTTTTCCACAAGTCCTTGATTTTTTCAGAAGTCTTCTCGTTTGTTTCTTTCTTGCCCCCCTCTTTCTCTGATTTTCTTTCATGGGTGTCAGACTGTAATATTAGGTCAAACTTGTCCATTCCATCTCCCCATGATACACGTTTCCTTGATATTTTATCGTAGTCATTCAAGCATGAATGCTTGGAGTACACTGGAGAAAATACATCGAGCATGTCTCGCGTTTTTAGCATGGTCTTGCGTAGCAAATAGACTTCACTTGGGACTGCAGAGGTTGTACCAGGGCTAAGTGACGTTCTATTGACATTGATGGCCATTGCAGGAACAATTATAGACATACACAAATCAACAGTCTTCTGGAAGTAAGGAGGGAGCATCACCGCTGCAAGACCTGCAAACGAAATATTGGCTGGGATGAAGGGAGATGTGCAGTTTACAATTGGAATGATGCTTCGAGGGGCGGCAGGAGAACTATTAGATGCACCTCCCACGCCAATCCCAAATGCTCTATCATGAGAAGACTCATCCGACCTTCCATTTCTCTCAAAATGTCGATGTTGGTACAGATAGGATGATGAATTAGATAGAGAAGAGTCGTCATCCTTATCATCATGATCATCAAAATAGAAATCATCATCGTCATTCTCTTCATCAATTTGTTTGCGCAGTGTCTTTAGGTACCCCCAAGGTGGAGGAGATGAAGCATCGGAAGAATACTGCCCCTGATCCTGATCTGCAGCAGTTATTGACCGAGGCTGATCCTGTAATAATGGAAACCACACTGCAGCTGACAGAGTTAATGAAAATATGACAGTGAAGAGAGATCGAAGGTACCTATAGCGTCTAGATGAGTGGTAACGACGTCGATAATGTTGTGTTCCACGATCAGAATCAGAACCAGAAGATGAGTAGGATGGAGAGGAATAATTTTCGGAGTCGAGATAGCACCCTTGAAGACTCCCATAATTAATCATCTCTTGTTCGCCATCTTGCCTAGCTCTGGGTGGCCAGCTGTTGTCATCTTCCGGAGGCCAGATGATATGATGGGACATGGTGTTATAATTATCATACATGGCGCAAGAGTGGCTGCTGCTAGGGGACGCGGTGATGACGCTGCTACTTGCATTGCTTGCTTGATCATTTTCGACTTCGTGTATTACGGGTAAGCTGGGCGATGGCGACCGTCGGCTGGAAAGTCGCCGGGAGAGTCGCCGTGATGGCTGCTGCTGCTGCTGCTGCTGCCGCCGCTGTTGTTCGTGATCATCTCTTTGTTGTCGGAGTCTAGCAAGGCTCAATAGGAGCAATGGAGATGTTTCCGCCATTTCTGTTTTGTTGTGTTGGTGTTTGGTGTTCCCTATCCCTGATGTGGATCCATTACATAAAATAACCGTAGAGTTACACAATCCACGGACAGGTGGATCCTCCCGAAAAGGGGTATTTTGGTCACCCCCCCAAAATAACATTTTTTAGACCACATTGAGCCTATTCTAAAGAATCCATAATATCTTTCAAACTAGAGTCTTCTGGCCAATAC
>JALLAU010000916.1:0-12083 GCA_036939495.1 Thalassiosira hispida
ACTTGTAAAGTATTCGTAGGAATCGAGTTTCAAGTTTCGACCGAGTATTCACGCGAATTTTACAAATATTCGGAATAATATTCGTTTCTTGTAGTGGATAACGGTAGTGATGCATGATATGATCCCATAAAGCTAGATCATAGTCATTATTGTTCAAAGTGTGGCAATCCATAGCGCATAGCTCGCATGCAGAAGATGAAAGATGCATGATCGAGTGTGTTCATTCCATGTTGTTAATGTCTGTTGTTCCACAGCTTCCGATGTCTCGCTTTTTGAGTGCAGAATCTCTTTTCTCGTGCCAAATTAGTCTAACCCATCACCATAGATCACAATCACAACAACAACCATATGATCAATTCAACCATGACGACAGCACAAAATGAGCAATGAACACATGTCGCCAGCGCAGTACTTGCAGCCGTCTG
The DNA here is from genome assembly GCA_036939495.1 of Thalassiosira hispida. Taxonomy (NCBI): domain Eukaryota; phylum Bacillariophyta; class Thalassiosirophyceae; order Thalassiosirales; family Thalassiosiraceae; genus Thalassiosira; species Thalassiosira hispida. Next base: position 426 of record JALLAU010000916.1, read on the forward strand.
AAGATGTGGTGTGATGTCAAAACATCCCACTGATCAACAGTTAAAACCTACAACTCCCGATCCTCGTCAGCCAATCAATCAAACAAACAACTTTCACGGCCAATCCGTCAGCCACCAATCCTTCGAACAAACAACTTCGTCGGCAAATTGCTTGATCGATCAACCTGTCAGCAATCCTGTCGATTGTGCCTGCGTCCATTATTTCCATACTAGTTCCTATGTGGTAGTGGTATCATTGTATTGACGTAGATGGGCTATATAGGCTAGTTAAAATATTCGAAATATTTGCTGAATGTTCAGTTTTAGTATTCGCAAGAATATAGCTAGAATATTCACTGTAAAAGTATTCATAAATAAATTCATTCAACTATATTCGACTGTTAGGTATTCACAATAAAAATGATTGGAAAATATTCATCAGTAAAGTATTCGTGGGATTTTAGTGAATATCGAGCCCTGCAGACAGCAGCAGCAGTCAGCAGCAGCAGGACATTATTAGTCATCTATAGTACAGGGTAAACCCTTTAACTGATTTTACTGCTAGCTTCCGGCAGGCGCCTCTTGCTGCGCCTCCACGTGGAAGGAAGTTTGCTCCACGTGTAGGCTGGAGTGTTGTCTTTCCTCTTCTCCACTCCGATCCCCCCGTCACATTCATCAAGTCGTCTCGTCATTTCCCATCCTCACATCACTTTTTTGGCAGCCGACAATGGTGCACTGACCTCCTCCTACTACACTGAATCGAGTAAAAGTACTACAACAACAAATACAGAAATCATGTGCGGAATCTTCGCCATCTTCTCCTCCTCCCTCGATCAACCCACCCTCCGCAAGGAACTCATCAAATGTTCCTCCGAACTCCGCCACCGCGGTCCCGATTGGTCCGGATACCTCGTCGTCGAAAAGGACGAAGCGGCCAACCGTCCGCTCAACCACGGCATCGCCCACGAACGCCTTGCCATTATGGATCCCGAATCAGGCTCCCAACCCCTAGTTAGTCCGGACGGCAATGTCATCGTGGCCGCCAACGGAGAAATCTACAACTACAAGGAACTATTCGCCAATCTATCCGCTCCGTACACGCCCGCCACCGGATCCGATTGCGAAATCATGCTCCCCCTCTGGGCAGAGGAGGGTCCGTCCCCCACGCTGCCCAACAAGCTCCGCGGAATGTTCTCCGTCATCATGTACGATAAATCCACCGATACCTACTTCATCTTTCGCGATCATATTGGCAAGACTCCGCTTTACATTGGATGGGGGAAGGATGGGAGCGTCTACGTGGCTAGCGAAATGAAGAGCATCGTTGGGGAGTGTACGAAATTTCAGAATTTTCCGCCGGGGCATTGTTATACGAATAAGGGACCGAGGGCGAATGAATTTGTGAGGTGGTATAAGCCTAATTGGGCTCCGGAGATGTTGCCGGGGTTGGAGCCGCCGAAGGAGCCTTTTCAGGCGGTGAGTTATTGTTATTGTAATTGTTTGTTATGTGAGATGAAATGAAATGGATAGATGAAAGAGTGATTTTTGTCATGTCGCGATGGACAAATTTGGATGTTCTCTTTTTGCACACATGTATTTCATGTCGAACTCTTCACACATCTCCCTATGATCTCATCTCCCATGCTTTTCCTCACATTATGCCAACAAATCATTCACCATTCTTCTCTTTCCTCTCTCTCCCCAGGATGTCCTCCGTCACGCCTTTGAACAAGCCGTAATCCGCCGCATGATGTCCGACGTACCCTGGGGAGTCCTCCTCTCCGGCGGACTCGACTCCAGTCTCGTAGCCTCCATCTGCGCACGCAACGTCGCCCGCCGTTCCTCCTCCTTCCCAAAGCTCCATTCCTTCACCGTCGGTCTCGAAAACAGTCCCGACCTCATCGCCGCCAAGCGCGTTGCCGAGTTTTTGGGCACTATTCATCATGCGTACACGTACACGCTCGAGGAGGGAGCGGATGCCATTCGGGAGGTGATTCGCCATACCGAAACGTATGACATGACGACCATTCGGGCGTCGACGCCCATGTATTTGATGTCGCGTAAGATCAAGGCCATGGGGATTAAAATGGTATTGTCCGGGGAGGGTGCCGATGAAGTGTTTGGCGGATATCTCTACTTCGAGAAGGCACCCAACGAACAAGAATTTTTCGACGAAACCGTCGATAAGATCAGTCGGTTGCACATGTACGATTGTCTGCGTTGTAACAAGGCCATGTCGGCGTGGGGCGTGGAACCTCGATGTCCGTTCTTGGATGCAGACTTTTTACAGGTGGCGATGAATATTGACCCGAAGGAGAAGATGATTCACAAGGGACCGGGGGTTAGTAAGGCCGATAGGCGGATTGAAAAGTGGGCGATTCGGAAGGCGTTTGATACGCCGGATGATCCGTATTTGCCGGAGGATATTTTGTGGAGACAGAAGGAGCAATTTAGTGATGGTAAGCGAGAGATCAATCTGAGGGTTTGCTTGTATCTCGTTTGAGTGTTTGGAGTTGTGATACGCTTGATCTCACAATACTCACTTCACACTCGTATCTTTTCTCTCTTCTTTGTCCAGGTGTCGGCTACGGATGGGTAGACAGCCTAAAAGACATTGCCGAACGTGAAGTCACCGATCAAATGTTTGCCAACGCCGCCAACCGTTACCCCTACAACACACCCACAACCAAGGAGGGGTACCGATACCGTATGATATTCGAGGATCTCTTCCCTGGCGAGGCGGCCGAAAGGACGGTGCCGGGCGGTAAGAGTATTGCGTGCTCGACGGAACGTGCCATGAATTGGGATGCATCATTTGCGTCACGAGCGGATCCGAGTGGTAGGGCCGCGGGTGGGCATGATGCTGCGTATGGTGATAACTTTGTGGCGGATACGGTTTTGGATGAGAAGGAGCCTGCGTCGAAGAAGGCCAAGTCCAGTTAAGATGAATGTAGGTTACGCAGAGTATCGTGAAGAGTTCACTGGTTAGATTGAGATTATGGTTAAGGTGAAATGATGGAAGAGTGGGTAGGCAAATTCTAGCAGGTTAGATGGACAGTACCTAGTATGGATTGCCTTGGTTGTATAGGGCAAGGAGGCTTGGATATTTTCGAGAATCGAGCTGAGAGGGTGGTTAGGCTTGGCTATTGGGAAACGATGATAAAGAGAGACAAAAAAGCTAGGAAGGACGATGTAAATACAAAAATTGATAGAATCTTAAGGTTACACTGCTAACTCTTGATATCACTGTCTATGCCTATTCCAGTCAATAATTAGGTTGCATTACACGCTAACTCTCAATATCACTGCCTGTGTCTATTCAGCGATTTGAACTTGCGACCCTTTCTACCCCATTCCTCTGGCAAATGGGCAATCAAACTATCTTCTGGTATGCTAAGCAGCTTCTCCTTGTTCATGCTACCATTACCGTCCATCTCAGAAAGAAACAGTTCTGCAAATTCATCTTCCACTGGAAGTGTTTTACGCAATATCCAGACTAATGATTTGGTCATATGACCATCTCTACAACAATCATGAAGAAGTGTCTTACAAAGGCCATACTTTTCTGAGTGTGTGTCAGGATCTGTGTTTTTCGATGGTAAAAGGCATGCAATCGCTTTGAACATGTGGGTGTAGGTGTGAGCATCTGGCCGGTGGGGACTGTTGTAATCCTGACTCATCTTTGTGTAGCAGTCATAGGCTATATCAAGTGCTTGATGCCGGGTGCTTTCGTCGTCGTCATGTGCTGATTGCGATGATGCCCATGGTGCGTAACAAGCTCTTATCACATGATTGAAAGAGCTTGTATCTGGATTGACGTTGAATGATTGATAACCTCCTCTACTATCCATGTTCATCGACAAATCACGAATGCTTGATAGCCTGGAAATTATCCTCTCTTCGTCGAGATCTTTTGTTGATGCCATATTCCGCACCCACGCATCTAAAACAGCATTGAAGTGAATCAAGTCCAGTGGTAGGCGTTCTGAGGTCTCCACCATTTCCTCCAGTACTGTTTGGGCTCGCTCTGCATGGCCGAGAGACGCCCAAGTTCGAATTACAGCACCATAGCAAGCGATTGTAGCCGTGCTTGTTTTCAACCTTTGCTTTTGTAGCTTCTTCAAAAGATCTTCCGCATGTTGAGCTGCATTTTGTCCGTCTGGTTCATTCCCACTAGACACTGCAGTTGAAGCAGCATTTGCCCATGCGTTTATTGCCATTAAAAAGCTATACTCATTCGGCTGGGGGAACGTACCAGATTCTGCTCGGTCTTTCGTGAGCAGTGAACATATCAATTCATCCGCTTTTTGCGCCGAAGCCAAAGATGCGCGTACATCAGACGTCTCCTTTGACGCTTTGGCCCATGCATTGAGGGCAGAGTTGTAGATGGTTATATCTGGGTTCAAGTCTAAGTAATGTTCTTCTAATAAATGAAGCAGATCTTTGGCCAACTTGGCGGATGTTGCATTGCCACGGCGTTCCAATGCTTAACAAGAGCACATAACATGAAAGGCAACTGAGTCTGTCATACAAAAAAATATAGCAGCTATGAAAGGATGCGTACTACTTACCATTGACAGCAAGCTTGAATGTCGTGAGGCTTGGAGTGACCTCAGCTGCAATGCTTGGCATTGGGCCAATTGGCTCTGGGGTTTCATCCCCATTCCTTGTCCGGGGTGAACCTGAAGGCATATGACCCGTTTCCTGTCTATTATTGCCTTGAACTACAGAGTTCATCAATGCCATTCGCCCGTATCCATAGGAATGATTTGGTATTGTATAAGAAGATGTTTGTTTCCTGCTGTTTGAACCAGCGGTGCTCTTATTTGATTCTCTGTTAGTTCTAGAGTGAAGGTCGTTGAGCCTGCTTTGCGGTTGGTTCTGATTGATATTCCCAATAGGAGATGAAGATGGGTTCCTTCCTTCAGCAGAAGCACTTTGCTTGGCAGATTGTCCCTGTTGCATCTTATTTCTTGGGCTTGCTACTGCAGGGGGGGTTGTTGACTCGATTCGCTGGCCAACATCATTACCAGCATTTTCATTGCCATCACTACTTCCTGCATTATTGCCATTCCCTAGCAGTGAAGCTACCCAACTGGCGATTCGTCCAAATAGAGTAGGTACTTCATCATCATCGTTCGTTTTGGCTTCGCTCTTTCCCTTCTCTTGATGATAATCTTTTTTATCTTTTCGAACTTCATTATCGTCGTTCGTTTTGGATTCACTCTCTGTTGATAATACATGACTCTTTTCCTTCTCTTGATGATGATCGTTTCGCACTTCATCATCGTTCGTCGTTTTGGATTCAATCTTCGTCGTTGAAACATGACTCTTTTCCTTCTCTTGATCTTTTCCATCTTTTCTTTTGATGTGTCCATTCAATGCCAAGGAACGTAGCATCATTACGGCCCTTTGAAGCCCCCGCTCGCTACCAGACTTTATCCACGCTCTCATCACGGCTGAGTAGCGGTACAATGTACAGCATAATACCTTGAGACAAGTCACACAAAGATGAAAGGGACACACAAGGGAAATGTTCTACTCCAATACCTCCCTCCGTGGAACTAACTTACCATTATAACTCCAAATGTTTGGTCGCACAGGCACCGTTGCAAGGTGACACATCTCTTCTAATGTTTGTTCTGCCAATATTGCTTCCTCCTCGCTAGAGGTAAACCTTCGTTTCCTTTGCGGTAGATTTTCACTTTGCCCCTGCTGCTGCCAAGCAGTGTGACGCTGGAATCGTGGTGTTGTAAATACTTGCTGGGGTTGCTGCTGTTGTTGCTTGTTGTCCGAGGTAGCAAACATTGCCGAACGGTTCGCTCGAGCCTCGATCAGAGAATTGTAGGAGAAGACATCAGGGAAGAATTCCATGGCATGTTCATTGAAATGGTCGTCAGACTCGCCATCAATATCAGGGTCAGGGCGTTCCAACTCATATTTGACACGCTCCATCATCCTCTGCAAGACCAATCTCATTTCATACAAGGAAGGATTGATTTGCCTTGCCATTGACGCAAGTATAATATTGTAACAAAATCGGTCTGGCGATGGCCGCTTCCTCAGTGAGCTATTATTCATCTCTGTCTCGTCAGAACTAATAAAGGCTTCATAAAGATCTTCTTCCATAGATTCTAGTAACTGCATCATGGATTTCATGGCAGCAGCTTCCAGCTGTAGTCGTTTTTGAAATGCCCCATTGTCTCGAAAATTAGAGGCATTCGAGTTGCGACTATTATTACGACCTTGAGTACGCTTATCTAGCTGAGTACGAAGCATACTGCCATCAATACATTGCCCCCACGTCCCAATAACTTCACTATAATTTCTCACATCGGGAAGTACTGTACTATCCATCGTCAGGGGAGAATATCTCCCCTTGGGAACCTGGGAATTAAACGCATTAATGAAAAGTGCATCAGAGGAATATTCATCTTCCATTAATGAGAGGAGGGAGGATGCTTGTTGGGCAGAGCTTTCCATGAGTTCCATTGCATCTATGGATTTGATGGAGAAGGATGAGCATGATTCGATAACATTTTTATATGTAGAGATGGCGAGTGTGAACATTTCTTTTGTGGGGTGTGGTGCCTTGTTCCAGAAATCCGTGGGAGAGAATTTATTTGTATCATTTTTTTCATCCAAGTTCTGAAGCCAATCCCATAAGAAGACTCTACGTGCATCTACTCCTTTCAAGCATAGTTCTAATATCCGACTGCTTAGCTTTGCTCTCTCAAGTCGTGCTTGTTGCATAGACATGCCAATATTTCTTGTAGCATACTCTGTTGACGCACATTCAGAAAGAAGAGGCCATGCTTGATTTTGAACATCCGATGTGGTGAGTCGCTGATGGTCGTTAGCTGATGTCCTTTCTAGCTCACTTACTCTGAACTTAAGGTCTGCTAGTGTTGGTGGAGGACCACTACTTGGTTCTTGATTTGGGTGATATGATGACATATAACGTGCACAAGTTGAATTTCTCCCGTGTGGTGGCAGAGCTTTGGGTGGCACCATAACAATATGACACGGCGATCTGTGGAAGATTCTATGCCCATTGTTTGGTGCGCCCGACCGCGGCGACACTAATGCTCTATCCCTGCCGCCAAGTACGCATGCCAATGAATGCGAAGGGTACCAATCCTCCTCATATTTGCGGATGCAACTTCTTGCATGCCGTCGGCTGGAAGCGCCATTGCTGCGTGAAGATATGAGTGGTTTGCTACGCGATGCAATTGCCGCCATAGTCATGGACGCCATGGTGCTGGTGCTCGGGATCAACTTACTGAAAAATGAAGTTGAAGCGAGATTGAAGCACGGATCCGCGAAAGCAAAATGGGGGGTTGGCGGCAGCGCGGCTCCCGCCATTTCTCACCTTGGAATTCCAATTGTTGTTGAGAAGAATTTGTATGCATTGCCAACTTAATTATTGTCCGACCCAGCCAGGTCCGACCACAACTTTCCTCGTGACCATGACGCAACAACAGCCCAGTGACCAACCTTCCGCTACTAAAGCTGCTCATCCGCAGTCGTCCTCGGAGCAATCTTTCGTTCCCTGGTTGACGCCTGGCAGTGCTCTACTGATTTCATCCTTTCCTCTCGGCCTTGGAGGTTACATAGGTTACCGACGCGCTCTTCATTCTTCGACACCTCCATCAGTAGGAGCGTCATCGACGTCGTCGTCGTTGAGTAGAAGTGTCTTTGGTGGCAAGGGAAATTCCATTTTAGGTCAAATAATACATCCTGAAACACCAATATCATCCTCCCAAAGTGCTGCAAATTCCATACCTTCCACCAATAATCCTTCCAGAGTCATCGTCAGCGCTACACCACCAGCCATCCTTGCCTCACGTGCACTCGTCCTTGGCTCCCTACTCTCCATAACTGGAACATCCTTATTAGTTTCTGCCATCTTCTTTGCATCCGATTGCAATTCCATGGAGGAACTTGTATCCACCTGGCGATCATTCGGGCCCAAAATAATCCATGGCTTTGAAAAATCACTGGAGAATACATTTGGAATATCAGGAGTGGGTAAGGAACGAAGGTTGGCAAAATCGCAGTATGAACAGGCAACGAAGGGAATGACGGAGGAAGAAGAGTTGGAGTATGTGACGAAGCAGGTTGGAGGTGAGATTCAATGGGGTGATGAGTGAGTGATGAAGACGAAGGTGAAATACCTATCTACCTACTTCAGTACAATATGACAGAAATTAGGTGTGGCATCATTGATAATGTTCTAGAGAGAGGTCACGAAGTGCTGCACATGTTGTACAAATTCGTTTCAAGTGGGCCAGTTACAATCGCATGGAACAATTTCAACTTCAATTTGATCTGGTTAATTTTTAGAAGGACTAGCATCTCAATCAAAGATCAATTCTTTACGATTTCTCACTTCCACCAACATGAAATATACTCTACCTAGTTAATGCATGACTCAGTGAATTGAATCCCGAGATTATGAATCCATATGCAGCAACATTATGAATCCATATGCAGCAACCTTGCAAAGAATGCCAAACAACGGGGACGCTGTGAGCAAATGAGCAAAGAGGGGTGCATCAAACGCAGTCCGAACACTAGTCGTTGACGGCAAAAAAATGTCGTTTTACTCAAAGTATTTTCAAATGAAGCAAATAAACAGCGATTATTCAAACATATAATTCATCATTTGAACACATTATTCAGTATTCCTCATCTTCTTTCCCACTCCTGGTACCATACAGTGGAGTACCCCGACTTGTCCCACCCCGGTGGGACAATTCTCAGGCCAGGCTTGTGTTCAGGGGTGGGACAATTCAAAAAATCTACTAGCTGCTGCTAGTAGAATTAAGCGAAGTGGGACAACTCTCAACGCAAGGCTCACCTACCTGAGGGGCTGGACAAGCCGAGTAGGTGGGACAAATCGGAGTACTCCACTGTAGGCCGGCTTTTAGTGAGTGGGTATGTTTCGGTAGAAACCGTGGTGCTTTATCCTCGAAAAGCTAGCTTTCAATGAGCTGTGGTAGGCTGTGGTGTGCCATACTATTAAATGGCCATGTTACTGCACTGTCAAGTGGATATGGAATAGGTTATGTGGTCTTGGACTGTGTTGTGAAGTCTGCGTTGCTATTAATCTCATCCACATGTGTTTTTTCTTTCGTATTCGGTCAATTGGCAGGTTGTTAGGTTTGTTGGGTCAGATAATGAGTGCGAACGACAAAATAATGGCTTCATTGCTCCAAAAAGTGCATTCGATTGGAATACAACAACAGCTTCTTTTCATGTGTATTGCATAAGGTATGATGCTTAGAGTACATTGTAGGGTAGCTCCTTTGTGCCTATGAAACTGGAAGATCCTTACGGGCTTCAGTAGACTTTCTTATTTTGCAAAAGATGTCACCATTCCCTCCTCTTCTGGAATGAATGCGAGTAATATCAAGTCTTCTTCCACAGTGTCATCATATTATCAACATGCACATATTATATCTACCCTGCCCATGATGAGCGACACGCTCCTTCAGTGTCTTCTCTAGTGGAGCTGAAACTCATACGGACCGATGATCGACCTTGTGTAGACATGTCTTCATCTTCTTCGCCATCAGTGTACCACATATGTGATCCATCTCTTGATAGGGCATGAGCCAGGAGCGCCAGTCTTGCAAGCGGCACAATATTATTACAATGGTAGTATTTCCAGTATTTATGTCATGAATGCAACGGTAGTTCTTTCGGCAGTCTCGGAGTTCTCAAGCCTGATGTAGAGAATAAGAGGTATTTATTCTTTTCGCTACCATTTTGTTCTTCTTTGCAGACCTCGAGACGGAATACCTAGTTGTGATACACTTTATGAACACGGTCGTTCGCATTTGTCAATGGAGCTTTGCCATCTACCATATGTGCTCTCTTTTTGATCCCTAGATATTGTGGGGCTGCTCTTGACGTTGTTGGCACCAGCGTGCTGCTCCTTGATGTGTTAGTTCCGATGGAAAATATCTGATGTTGAATACAGCAATGGAAGCGCATAGATCCATTGACTCTTGCCCTTTCATAAGAACTTACGAAGATTACTTCTTCTCTCAACCCAACCTTTGTTGCATCAAGGCTTATATTCAGACTTCAGACCGGCAGGATTAATAATATGGTAGAAGCTTAATTGATTAGTGAAATGCCAACAACACGATAAATCCCAGATTTACATCGAGATCCAGAGAAAAGATTCCAACAAATCGCTCGAAAAGCTGGCAAGAAGTACCTCACATCCCTATCTGAGCCCTCGTCCACCCATGCCACTTACAATCTGCCCTTCGTAAACCGATGCGTTAAACAAAGTAGTTCCAACTTGTGCGTGAGTTACTCGACACAATGGCGCGAAAGCGTGCTATTGCAATGCAACAAATATGGTAAGGAGCCCTCTAGTATTCATAATATGTAAACATTAGTTTTGAAATGTACCGTAACTTTTCCTGTCTTTTGGTGAGAGTGCTTTCTGTTATGAGTTCCGTAACCTTTCAAAATAGATGGGAAATTTGAGCAAGTTTGTTAGGTCTAGGTGCGTCTTCTGAACAGAGTTCTTATAGCTGCAAGCTTCGGTGGAGAATTAGACAAGAGGAAGAAAAAAAACATACGATAGGGTTAGAGGAATATTGTGTATGGTGTTTCTTCAAAGAGTACTTGGGTGGTTTCATTGCAGCCATATTCACACGAAGCTTCATTAGAGAAAGATGCCAAGAGGAAGAAATGTGGTAGGGAGAGTTGTTATTAAATGAATTGTTTGCAGGTGTCTGTGAGCTCGGGTTGAGGCTGGTTGGGTTACGAGCTTGGCTGGTAGAAGGATCTAGAAAATAAATTCAAGGACATGTGATAGGAATCATCAATTTTCTCTATTTTTTGTTAACGAATGAACTTTTATATCGCGATCAATATAATATTATGTAAATGAATGTCTAGCCTAGTATCAATGTTTTCTCTTTCCTGGGAGTTTCAAACAGTACTTCTAGTGGTCAGCCGTCGCCTATACCTTTGTTAGCTCAACTTTGGTAGACAGGCCTTCTTCTCTTTCTCACTGAGCTGCCTGAGCGCTCCTTGTCTGAGCTCTGGGAGTCCCTTCTTGAGGTCAGGGTGATAGAAGAGGTGGGCCATGTAGTCCCATGGGACATCATTGTTCACCATAGTGTATGCCTTGCCATTTTGCCGACCATTGCCATGGATGCCATCTCTGTCCCTGCATCGTTCGTCCAACACAAAGTTCCAATCGTTGATCATTTTGCCTTTCAAAATCGATGCTGCACTAGCACTACGACCAATATCACTTGTAATGCCGAGCTTGAGTGCCGATGTTGTCATGAATGAGGCTGTGTGATCATTAGGCCGAACAACAACAAGAACAAACAACAACGACGACAACAAAGAACGACGACCGCCTAAAGCAATAGCACAATGTATCAAGGGGACACAAGCACGAATGCATGGAAGAACCATGAAAATGCCTCAATTGGTGATTTCATGAATGAAATTCTAACCGTGCCAATTGATTTGAATAAAGTCGATCACTTTGAGGGTCTCAAACCATTAGCCAAACTGGACCGTGATACTTTACATCAACTGACGGGGAAGCTCCCTCCTGCATTTTTTGCGATGTTAATGGGCACTAAATTCCAAGGAGCGGATAGAACTAATAAAGACGATTGGAAGTCAGTGGAG
>JALLAU010000917.1:0-12121 GCA_036939495.1 Thalassiosira hispida
CCTATTTGACAAAGTAGCTCATCACATTCTCTCACTCAACAATCTATTGTCATTCGATGTAAAAGGTTGCGCACAATTATTATGGTCATTCGCAACTGCAGACATTATCAATCTTCCCCTTTTTCGCAAAGTACACGACCATGCAACTGAGAACATTGATTTCAAAAGCTTGGACAAAAACGATCAAATGAGCTTGTTCTGGGCATATGAAAAAGCTGAAAATGCCTCAAAAAAGAAGGAGGAGTGAATCTTTAGAAAAATACAATAAGCAGCAAATTTGAAGGCGTTTGAAAAGCCACGAGGCATCAAAAGGCAGGACGAGTAAAACTTTAATAGACGGCACATACAATACGCGCCACAATCGGTTTTTCTGTTTGAAAATACTATACCAACATGAAGAATTCACCAGAGATCTTAGAGAAGCTTTGTCTCTGTCATCGAGTCCTTGTGAGGTTCTTTAATAAACTTGTGCTGATTTTTTTTTGTCAGAACTAAACGAACTTTTGTCTCAGTCTCGAGTCCTTGGGAGTTTCTTGTATAAACTTCCTCTGCCAGTAGTCATTCACTACTCACAAGCTTAATGAGAGAGGTTGCTAGAGCATGCGAGTAGCACTGAATAAAATATCTTGCTTCAAATGTTATGTTCACATCAAATACCATAACATTCCGAGCTGGACGAAGACGACGAGTCCTTCTTAGCTGCCATTGACTGTTCAGTTTTCCCAGTATTGCTCTCCGGCTGTCGGCTGCTTTTGACCGAGCTCAATGGATACATTAGCTGCTGCTGCTGCCGCTTCTTGATACGTCCCTAGCTCCAAAGAAATTTGAGAGTCTCCTACTGGCACCCCTGCATCTGGTCAAAATCTGGCTCGCTCGGCCTGGCTGCATGGACTCTACCGCTGTTATCATCATTGTCAATCTCCAGATCTGTGGATGCAGCAACTGCTCCTTCTTCTTGTTTCGTCATGACCAAACGAAGCATTCGAGATGTCGCTCGCCTCTACCTGCTCGTGTTGACGAGCCAATGGGTTGATCCAAGAGGCCACTAAAAAGACTACAGCCATTATTATTGGACTGCTCTTTGGTAGGGGAGTCCCATTATACAATTTCTTACTCAATGAAGAGTGCTTAACGTTAGATTATGTTAATGCATGATGAATTGCCTTCCAGGCCAATGATTCCCTAAATGCTGCATTCTCATCCTCTTCGTACAATAAACTCATTGATTCTTGTGATTCTTTTTCCATGGTATGCAACACATCAGTTCCAAGTAGACGAAGTCGATCGCTCGTTGAACAAAATTGTTTTATTCGTTGTATGGCATGTTGGAATGAATCTTTATTGATACTGCCAAGGGCACCAATACGACCAATGTTGGCTTGCTGTTTGGTAGGAGTTTCATCATACAATTTCTCATGACCAATCACTGCCATTTCGATCCAGTAGTCGATGTACTTGCATGCTATTGGAAAGTACAGTTGAGATATTGTACACAGCAAGGGTGAAAGAAGGGTCCACGCACTGGCATTTGTGAAGGCCGACGTGACACATCCAAAGCTGTCCAAGAAGGTTGATGATCACATTGCTGCGCTTGATGTCTTGGAAGAATTTAGCCACAAAATCTGTCAAACACAGTATGGGCATTTGCAAAGGCTGAAGAGTCAAATCCAAGACTTTTCAAGAAGTTTGCTCATACCATTGTTGCTCTTCATAACTTGGGACAATTTAAACCACAAGAGCTTGCCAACATAGTTTGGGCATTTGCAAAGGCCGGCATGACACATCCAATGCTTTTCAAGACAATTGCAGATCATGTCGTTGCGCTTGATAACTTGAATTCATTCAATCCACAGGGACTTGCCAACATTGTATGGGCATTTGCAAAGGCTAAAGAGTCGCAGCCTCGTCTATTCAAGAAGGTCGCTGACCATATTCTCTCACTTGACAATTTACACTCATTCATTGCAAAAACTTGTTCGCAATTATTATGGGCATTTGCAACTGCAGACATCATTGATATGAAACTTTTCCGCAAAGTGGCTGATCACGTAGACGTACACATTGATTTCAAGAGTTTGGATGAAAACGATCAAATGAGCTTACTGTGGGCATATGAAAAGGCGGATAAAGTTTCAAAGAAGTAGTGAAACAAAAAAGGAAGAATAGTGAATTTCTATGCAGCAACTAGCCTTCAGATAAACCCTGAATCTTAGGCAACATGGACTTGATGTTACAACTGTTGTGCATACTTTTATGTAGGTAGTGTGAGATGATAATGCAGGAACTATACCACCAACTTGGCTGCTCTAATATACACAACTGTTTTATAATTTCTCCCCTCCTAGAAAGCAGTGGTTACATTATGTTATGTATCATTATTTTGCAAGAGCCTTTCTGTGTTCTGTGTTCTTATGTTCATATCCAGTGTAGTAATTGCACAGGTAGAAACCTACTGTAGAACAGTCCTGATTTTATCAATTTCTTGACGAAGAGCTTGCGCTAATGCCATGCTTGCTTCTGCGCCCTCTCTCTTCAATGCACAGCCCACTCCCTGAATAAGGTTACAAGCGAGTAGAAAATGTTAGATGACTAGATAAAAAATAGAAATAAAATCAAGCTTCATCACAACTTTAATGTAAGCTTGCCTTGGTCTCCATCTCTGTATGATCCAACGCTGGTGTCATTGCCCCAATGAAGTAAGCCCATTCATGAGGATTTTCGGGTTTCAAGGTATACGACCTCGCAGCAACTCGCCTAGCATCTTGTAGTGCCAAACAGACCATTTTTTCAGCACATTGGCCCAAGACTGAACCTAGTTGGAAAAGATATTCAGGTTCAAGCTTCAATGCACGGGACAGTGGTTGGTCCCTCCGCGCTTCATTCATGACATTAGAGGCATCCAGCATTGTGGTGATGTCTTCTTCAGGATGGGACTTCAGCGTAAATAATCGGTCTTGAATGGCCTGAAATTAAAGGTAAATGTATCAAACATGGGGTGATTAGAAAGGAAAGGTTGCCGATATGATCATACATCCCATGCTTTCGACCTCACCCTTGACGCATCCGAGCATCGGCAAATGCCCTTGGCAATAGCAACTGCATCAATAGAGAACGTAGGCAGGTCCCTCTGGGTGACAAAATTCACTCTGCTGATCAAGAACGAAGTTGACATTTCTAAACATTTGGCCGCTGAGATAGCATGTTGATACTTTCCTTCTGACCAAACAGAGTCAGCGCTATGCTGATAAGAGGTGAATCTATGCTGGCTGACTACGTCAAATGACCCAGTTGGGGGGCTTGGCAATGATTGTCCTTTTTTTGCGGTGGTGTGTGGAACATTATCCCACCATGTTGTACTTTCCTTCCCCAAATCGATATCTATGTTCTTCATCTTCGACGCATGAATTTTCTCCACATTGACCAACTCCATTGGCAACGGCGGTAGGAGTTGGACTGGAAGCGGAAATGCAGAAAGCTGGCAAGCGAGGAGTAAAACACTGTTTTCCAAAGTCAACAACGAATCATCAATGTTAAGGAGGGTACTTCCCAACACGCTTGACTCCGTAGACTCCTTCAGTGATGTGTACGTTAGGTAGAGAGCTTCAGTGAACTTGATCGTCAAATTATTGTAGGTCGGATACAACTGAACCATTCGTTCAAAAGTTCCACAATAGACCTTCAACAATTGATAGGAGTGGACTGACAATGCCACGCGCTCCGAGCTCGTCAGCGGTGATGATAAGAGTCCATTAAGGAGGCTCAGGTGGCCCTGTAACAAGGAAGGTGGCTTCAGTTGAGAAGCGCCACTGGTCCCCAAATGAGATGATAAATAAGAGTGCTCCTCAAGCGAATATTTTTTGGCGCAGTCGAGAAGCTTCGTGGTTACCTCTGAATTTGCTAGTGACCGTACACCATCATGAAACATCGCTATCTGCTGAAGAAGATAGGCAACGTCATTATCGTTGCAGGCGATCAGGTCAGCAAGTTGTTGAATTGCCGCGGTAGTATTAGGGTTAAAAATCTTGGAACAGACTAGTTCACTGACAGGGCCATGGTCCTCGATCGACTTCAAGTGACCAAACAGAGACGAAAGGCCTGACCTTGCTGCCAAAGCGATTGCCCCTGCCTTGGCTTGATGGGAATTTGCGTATGATCCGAACACAGGAGCGGTAGAAAGACGAAATAGAAATGAAACCGCATTTGCATACACGTCCAAAATGCCTGATGGAGTGTTTTGAGGAAGAACAGAATAATCCGCCTCTTCTGAAAAGACTAGCATCCGCGTCAAGGCACAACTCAAAACGGCAGCTCTTCCGTCATTGGATGACATCCCCGTGCCACCTTCTGTGCATGAAGAAATGGCACCCAAGAATAGAACACAAACTCTTCCAACATCTTCTTCTGCAATGCTATATCCAGCTGCATCTTCTTGCACATTGGGAATAGAAGTATCATGACTTGATTCAATGAGAATGTCTGTGAGGCCAAGAGCTGCAATGCTCAGCGGCATGGCACACTCTGCTTCGACATCAGCTGATAGCCTGAGAAGGATGGTACACAGAATGTCCATGACTGCCCTTGTATTGACCATGGGAGAATAAATCAGTGCAGTCCTGACTACATCACTCCAGGCCTGCGATAGGTGCGAGCTTGCGCATACGCGGCAAACAAAACTATTCCAAGCGGTGGCCCATTCTCTCGCTCTGTCGGCTGCGATCGATTGATCATTTGGGACATGACATAGTAATCGTTCAATGTCGATAATCTCGTACCCAGCACAAATTTCCACTGGACCTGACATTGGCCTTGAGGAACCTTTCAAAACATCTCTTGGCGGCGCTGCAGCAATGTGAAGTCTTTCCTGGATGAATCCATTACTTGACTGCCCCAAAGGCATGTCAATCAATGCCGTCAGAAGCAACGAATTTGGCTGGGACAGCAGACGGTCAATAAGTGTATGGAACTGATTCGACGACAGCGTGCTCTCATGCTGCTGTCCCGCGAGGGAATGCAACTCGATCGCCAGCCCCTTCAAGAGCCACGAAATGCTATGAACGACATCATTGTCCCTACTTGAAATTTCCATGCCATCTCCGTGCTCAAGGCTGTAACTATTCGCTATCTCGTGAAAGATGGATGGCGTGGATGAGCCTCTCATTCCCAGGTAGTGACCAACCTGAGTATGCCAAAAATTGCCACGGCGTAATTTGTTCATCAAAAGTAGCTGCTGCGCTCGCACGGCATTATTTGGAGCTGATGGGGCCTCAGTCATGGTACTTCCTCCCAGCTCACACACGCGGAAGATCAATTCAAAGCACTTAGTTGCCGAAGAAGATGTCTTGGGGTCAAGAACGAAGTTACTGTCGGAAATCAGCTCCAGTATACCATTGAGACAATTGTGCCTCGATCCACCCAAGCCAAGCATCATGAGGGAAAGATTCAGGTTGGCCGATGACATAGTCGAGTCGACAATCTTGATGTTGGACAAGATCAAATCCAAAATATAGGCCCCAAGGCTAGAGCTATCACTACCCTGCACTGCTACATCGCTAGAATGCAGAGAAGAAGACAAACCCTTCGAAAAGGCATGTGCCAATCTAACACCATTCACGTCCACATTGCCACACAGCGAATGAGTACACTCCCCATGTGGCATGGTATGCGTAATATATGATATGATACTGAATGACCCCCTCGCAATTCCCTCAGGGTCTGGCAGGGCACAGGCACTGTATCCCGCATACTCTACAATAACCGGTAGAATCTCTGGGCATAGATACCGTCGTTTGTGCTGCGCCACAGCCGAGGATGACGCCTTGGTGAGTAGTTGACACAATCTTGATACGCTGACCGTTTCTTGATCCATGAATCGATGAGCAAAGGATCCGTGGATGGGTCCCTTAAATAGAAGTGTGGGTACGACACTAAGGGGTGCTGGTGTTGCCGAAGACCCCACTGCCGCCGTAGTGGCCTCTTTGACCGACTGAATAAACGCCTCCTCACGTGCCGCCGCAGCACACAATATACGAAGCGATAATAGCAGGGTACGTTCCCTCCACAGCACGGCATCGTTGGTTGAAGCCCCATGCGGATTATTCTCACTTGTGCTGGAGCAGTAGCTCTTCCCAAAGTAAGAAAGCAGCAACAGAGGATCCAAAGGCTGGATCATCGACTGCTGAATTGTCGACATAGCAGCCTGATACTCCTTGTCTTTAATCACATCATGCTCCCTCCTAGACTTGGCAACGGTACCCTCTTGCGCACAAGCTAAAGTTGGTGGAGTTTCGCGAAACAGTGAAGTCGCCAAAGATTTGGAATGGATGCGTTCATTGTACTCGTGTATACCATGTGACCCGCCATTTTCGGACAAGAGCTTGGTGATAATTTGAAAGAGCATACCCCTGTTCGTGGAGAGAAGGTTGGATAGGATGGCAAATCCGGGTGTTTTGGGAAGCGGTACGGGGTTGCCAAACGATGCCTCGAGCATGTTTTGATTTCTATTTGCTCCTGCAGGTCCACCTACAGCATTGACATTATCTTGCGGTAAACACTCATTGCGAAAGTCTTGCAAAGCAAAATTCATCTCATCCTCCGTCAAACTATCCACATCACAGAAAATCTCATCAATAATGGGTGCCAGACCCAATTCTACACTGGCCACTTTCACATTCTTCCTATGATAATCCTTGACTTCCTGAAACGTCACTTGTTTGGAAACGGGAGGCACTGCATACCTAACAATCACAGCCTCTACTACCTCCAGCGCCCTGTTCACCAATCGACACTCGTCGCTCACATCTTTATACTGCACACCCGTCACATGCTTATCCATATTTGTAGCTCTAGGCAATACAAAATCAGTGACATATTCAATGTACGGTGCACATCCTGGGCGGAGGCGCCATTGACTCCCCAGAGTGGAGGGACACCCAGCCACTTTTATTAGGGTGGAAAGTAGGTAGAGGAACCCTTCTGTTGCGGGATATGAACCAGTTTTGGATTCGACGTGTTCGAATTGATATATCATGCCATAGTCGTTTGATTCGGGAAAGGTGGAAGAGGGTAGGAGGTCATTGTTGGCTGCAGTTCCGCCTTGAGTCTTGGTTGTGGTGAATGTGCTAGTACTTCGGGGCAATGCTCCAGTGCCCGCGGCATAGGAACTGAATTGAGAGAGTAATTTGATGGGGAGGAATTGGCATAGTTCCAGTAATTCCCATGCCCTCATGGCCGCCGCCATCATTGAGGATTCAGCACTTGCCCTACTCGATCCTGCAGCGGCATCTGCAGAAGGCGCAACACCATTGTTATTCTCTCCATTATTGATAGTGGTGGGCTGCAATAAATTACCAATGGCAACAAAGCACATTCCCATAATCTCCACCTCCAATCCCTTGACTGTCAATAGGCCAAATAAAATCTCCAAAGCTCCATCTTGATACCCCCCTGCATTATTACCATCGGCATTCATTGCCGGAAGTTGGATGGAAAGGAGGTGTTCACGTGCAGAGGAAGAGTGTAGGGCGACGTTGGAGAGGAGGGCAAGGAGTGATTTGAGGGTGGCTCGTCCTAGTTCGTCTAATTTCGGTGCGGATTCACTGCTGTTGGAGGGTGTGACGGTTTGACCTCCTCCCTGGCTGGAGGATTCAGGAGTGAAAGCATCTCCAGCAACATTGGCAGATGACGCACCGCCACTGCCAGCTCCATAATAATACGAAGTACTCTCGTTATTCACACTAGCATCCGTAGTTGAACTCGAGCGACGAATTGAACTGCTCTTCTTCTCCTCAGCTGATTCTTCACTGGGACCCAGCGTCTCCGCATACCATCGAACAGTGCCAACAATTGAATCCCATTGAAGTTGCATTCGTCGATCGGTAGTGCCTCGTGTGGGGCTTATGGCGCGTGAGCCGGATAGGAATGCGTGGACTGTGGATGCCCCATTGCTCGCCTCGTCGGTGCCTTCATCAGTTCCGTCGGAGAGTGCCAACGATGCAAGGAAGGAAAGGTACACATACAGTGAAGATTCGTTTTCGGAGAGTAGATCGAGTGTTTGAAGCGCGCGACTTGGGGCAAGCACCAACGACGATTCCATCATGTTCGACTCTGCACCATCTCCAATTCCCCCTGCTTCGACGCCTGCTTCATTGTCAGTCAGCATCATGCTCCTTTCCTCCTCGACAATGTACCAAAATGCCTTGGCACCCGCAGGATAACATTCGCAAACACTCGAAACCAAGCTAAAAACATCCTCCAAACAATCTGGGCGATCCATGACATTTATCGGCCTTGGTCCTTCCTCTTCTTCAGGCTGCTGAGTCTCGGTCTCCTGCCCCGTCCACAGTCCAAACTGCCTTTTTTGGTCTCGTTCCATCCATTCGCTCTGGCTCGAATTAACTTCCTCGTCCAACCATTCCTTTCGCGTGATGGGGAGATTGCCGGTGGTGCCGAGGGCGTCAATGTATTGGGATGTGAATTCTGCAAGGGTGCTGAAGTAGAATTCAAAGGAGGAGGAAGTTTGGGCTGAGGAGGAACCAGTGTGAGCTGACGATGATGAAAGAGAGGGGACAAGTGAGCATCGCGCAAACGTCAATGATTTCAACTGAGAAGCGACCATGAGACACTTGGAGTATGTCCCCTTGATGTCAATCCCCCCACCCTGCCTCGCAACGGGGGAGCCTCTAGGACTCAGCAATTGACTGGGAGCCGCATTCCTCAATAACAAAGCGTAAGGAATGAGTAGCAGTCCCCAAATGTCACAACGCTTCCACGATTCCTCCGCACTACTGTTCTCGGGGTCCAATCGCTGATGGATAGGCTGCAGATTCCGTGTTGAGCTGGCCATGTTGCCTCCAAGGGGGTCGTTCTGTGGCGGAAAAAGCGCATTGCCAACTCCAAACAAATTCCCCCCGCTGCTGTTTCGATCCAACAAAGTATATCTTGCGTCCAATCCACATATTATACTCATGATCAAAGTGGATGTCGCTTGGAGTAGTTGGGGTGTGCCTCGCTTCCATAGAGAGGTGATTAGGTCGTTTTGCCATAGTTGCGGATTCTTGAGGGATGGCCGTGGCATCTGTTGGGCGTGGGTAAAGTGATTCCATTGACCTCCAAAGTTGTTGGCTCCATAGGCGGGATGCTGTGGCTGTCCCCAAGGAGACGAAACACTTCCTGGTACCGAACCCTCCAGCATGTCCTCGTAGGGAAACGGTACATCCCCGATCAACGGGTCCAACAAAGGCAATCCCCCCTGATTACCATCTCCATTGGTCAGCTCTTTCACCAAATCAATCAGTCCACACACCTCCTCCACCTCCAATTGCGTATGATACGCCAGATAGAATAAACATTCGCATGCAATTTGGCGTTGTAGGTGGGTAAAGCCTAGGAGTGCGTATTGCATTTCGATGCTGGCTGTAGCGTGGACCACGGGGGCTGTGGGAGCCGGTGTGCCAAATGCACATGTCGGGGCTGGTGCAGGAGCTGCGCCGAATAATCCCCCAAATGCCGAAGCAGGCGCAGCTGCAACAGGTGCCGGCCGCGCAGGCGGAGCTACAGCATTTGCCGCATTCCTTTCGGCCACCCTCAAGCTCTCGCCAATCTCCTTCGTCATCCCCGTCAACTCCCTCGCGGTACGAATCAAATTCGATACAAGACCAGCGTTTAACAATTGATCCGTCGCCACCAACACTGCATTATGTCCATCGCCGTCCTGCTCGTACGCACCCATTCCCGCATCGGAAGACGATCCATTGTTGCCAGAGGTAATCTCGTGGGCAGCCTCGACGCGATGCCGAATCAAATCGAATATTGTGGAGAGCAGCGAGGAACGCTCTTGGAAGAAGAGACGCTGCGCGGTTCGTATGCGGAAAGAGCTGGTGTCTTGATCCTGCTGTGGCGCTTGTTCCAACTGCTGATTCTGTCCGAATGGTGGTTGCTGGGTGTTGTTGGCCATTGTTGGGTTGTTCTGCGCATCGGTCTTCTTGTTGGTCTCGTAGCCGACCTTGCCCCCCTTGATCAACATTCTCAGAAAGGAATGCGCATCATCCTCCCCTCCGCCATTCTTACTTTGTTCTACCAAGTCCACATCGTTATTATTTCCCACGATGCTCATGGCCTCGGCATACAAACTCAACGCCTCCACTTCGCTCATCTTCAACTCATCACTTAGTTGGAGTACTTCCTTGGCAATTTGGGGTGTTACCGCTGTCAATTGACCCTTTAGTGTAATGTACGATGTGTCTGTATTTGCAGCAGTGGCATTGTTGGGCGCGCCATATGCAGCATTTTGAGGTGCATTCGCCATTGGCTGCAGCTGCCCTCTCAACGCAGCATCCGCCACACTAAATTTGAGTATGGAGGTTGGATCGGCAAGGAATTGTCCCACCGGCCCCTCGCCCCCTTCCGCAGTGTTGTCGCGTTCCACGCTCAGCAAGTCGATCAATTCGCGGGCGGCAAAGGAAGTCGCACTTCCGCTTCCATCCGCATCGGTCGCGCAATGGTGCTTCCATCTGGCAAGGCTCGCTTCCACCCTTCGTTGGATGGTCAATCGCGGAAAAGATGTGGAGCAGGGGGGTATGGTGGCGATTGATTTCGGTTGCGCTGCCGAGGCAGGGTCGTTTGCATTATTGTTGGCCGATGCCACGGTGTTTGCGTTGTTGTTGAAGGTGGCGGCGGTTGTGGATTGAGTCGCATTGTTGCTCGCAGTGGCTCCAAATAATCCACCCGCTGGAGCTGGCGCGGTGGCAGTAGCCGCGGGTGCTGCCGCGGCTGGTGCTGGCATCGTTGCACCAAGGGAAAATCCAGACGATGGAGCCGTGGATGGAGCCGTGGACGTTGTCGTTGTTGATGGAGCGCCGCCAAAACCAAAGCCCGTCGAAGGAGCCGGAGCGGCGGGTGCAGGAGCTGCACCCGCGCCGAAGGAAAATCCCATTTTGCTATTGTAATGAATCTATAATGAATGATCTCTTTTAGTGGGGTGCCATTATCATCATCATCATCTCATCGCCATGTTGTGATTTTTTGTATTGCTAGCTTGATGCTTGATTGCGCTGCGCTCGCGGTCGGGTGGCAGACAGATGTTGCGTGGGGGCTGGGGAAATGTCGGTCAGAAACCATTATGCCCCCCAAATGAAAATTAGTACTCCCGGACTTTTAACTTTCCCGGACGACTTACATGCTTGTACTTACGGATTTACTTAGTGAAAGTTAGTACCTATGGATTTACTTAGTGAAACTTAGTACTCCCAGACTATTATTTAGTACTATCGGATTTCAAGTATGCAATTCACCTACTCCTAATTCATAACACCAAACAAAACGAAAGAGGGAGAAGATGATGACGAATGGGATATGGCCTCGTCCGCCTGCCGCATGCATGTGGCCGCGGCTTTGTAGGTACACCGACAACCTACCTCCATCCGCCTCATGCTGTATGACTTTGGACATGACACCGCACCGCCAACCTACAAACCGATGATCGCAAGAAAGGCCGTGATGGTGATGGTGATGGTGATGGTGATGGAAATGGAAATGCTAAAGCAAGCTGACAACAGAAGCCCTAGCCAAAATTGATTAGCACGATCTCGAGCACGACCACTGACCGACCTCATGACCAGATGATATCCTGAGCGGTTTTCATTGACTGAATTATTCGCCAGTAGCCACAAACAAAAATTTGACGGCGTCAACTCCATCTTATTTTTTTTGCGGTGCTCTTCTCTGTGTCGCACTTTGACCAACTCCCACCCACATCCTCACCTTCCCGTGTGTGACTTGGGATTTGGGATCAAGAGTTTAATCATAAATGGAAGGCAAGCCAGCAGGTGGGATCAAGTCCACGTTCACATCTTGACTTTGATCCAGGTCTTGACCAATCATAACAGCGCCATCATTGTCATTGCTCATTATTTTATGCCATCTTTTCAATAATCAACATTCTTTCAGAACAGACGAACCAAAAGAATAATGCCTCCTTACACTGGCATGAACTCCCATTCCTGTTGCGACCACGGTCAATCCTCGTTGGAGTCGTCGTCCTCGTCGCCTTAGTTGATAACGTCTTGGCACGACATGTCTTTTGGAGCTTGCCATTTTGCGTCGGCAAGACATGTCCCAGACATGT
>JALLAU010000918.1:0-12944 GCA_036939495.1 Thalassiosira hispida
CCTAGGCCTGAGAATTGCCCCACCAGGGTGGGGCAAGTCGTGGTAGGTCACTGTACTGTGAAGAGATTATTTGTATAAATGATTGCACATTTAGTTTAGTTCAAACAAAAAGGAAAGATAATACAACCCTCCTAGCAATCCATTGCATCATTTATATGATCAATATCATAAGCTGTGGCATCAATATCGTAAGCTGCGGCCAGTGTGTCATGAATCTCGCCTTTCAACTACATCTTTGCCTTCATTCAATATCGATTGGTAGTGTTGATTGTGATTGTGGCGGGGCTGTGATGCATGTTCATCTCGTCCATATCGTCGCCACTGCGCGCTGCTTCGGCGGCGACAGAGTTTGGATGAGACGAGGATGCTTACAGTTTCCTCAGGTTTTCAGTACGTTTTCGTACGGTTCCCAAACTCCCAAAAAGGTAGCAAATAGCGTACCCAAACAACTCAGTAAAATAACTCATAATATTCTCCAACTTGGTTTCCGCATTGACCCGGAGTTTGGCCGTTATCCAAACACTCTCTCAGAGGTAGTCAGCCTCACCTGGTTATGAGCCTTTAACGCTCTTGCGTTTTTAGGTTAGGGAGATGGAGATTGTCCGTCTTCAGTCCATCATCTTGGATCACACCGCTTACTCGGGGCGCTGCGCCACCCTAATAAGAGTCTGGCCGCCGTCAGAACTATCGCTATATTCCAAGATCATGTAGCGATAGGTCTGAGGCAGGGCCNTCATCTTGGATCACACCGCTTACTCGGGGCTGCCATCGTCATTGGATTGTGCCCGGGCGACGAATTTTTGACTTGTCAACAATGACAATCTCTTCTCTGCTTCTCCAATCAAGAACCCTTCCTCAATTTCTGAGTTATCAGGACACCGTCAATGGATTGTGCGCGCTATTGGTACAATGCCGCCTTCACTGGCGTGTGCTCGCCTTCTTTATGAGCTGCCGCCGTTGGATCCTCGTGCCTGCCAATCACCTCCTTGCTGCTGCCTACACGGACTGTCCTCCTCAGAACGTGAAGATGATTCGCGTCTCATATTCAAGTGCCTTGATGAAATTTCTTAGGTAGCTCATTTTACGTATGTATGAGCACTGAAAAAATTTGACAAAAAATTATTTAGAAACTCCCGTCAGTGCTTCCCAACACAACAAAGGATGAAGAACCACGATTCCCAACGTTGAAGTACCATAGTACGACCCGAGAACAATAAATGCATTCTAGTTCTAGTTAATGCATGTATATCACTGGGGGGTTACTGTAGCAGGTACTGCATCATATGCTTGTCTTTTCCTGTCGAAGGGCGGATGTGCACTAAGAATTTGTTGTTGTCCTCATTGTCAAGCTGGATAAGTGTATTTCATATTTGATTTTGTAGAGGATTATCCAGTCTATTATTTGTTTATTTAACCTAATCAAATAAGAGTCATAAAACGACACACGACACATTTGATTTTTGGTACATTTTCTGTGGGAAAGGATATCAAAAGCATCATCCCGCTACAAACCTGCAAATGGAAGTAGTTGTTTGCTATAATTTCCAGCTAGAGAGTCACAATGCATAAGCCAATAGTACCACGGGTCCTCAGGTCCTTTTACTATTAATCTGGATATCCAAGCTGCGCAAAGCCCAAGCTTGCTTGTAATTGCACAAATGAAACTGTTTCCTTGCTATGAGTAGTGCCCCCCTGAACTGTACAACCAGACCTGGCCCATACCGCCCCCGGCCTTAACGTAGTGGCTTGCTGCTTAGGTCCTTTTTGGTTGCATGTCTAGCGCGCCATAACATGTACTGATTCCTAAATATTTTGCATCAAGTCTCCGATTTCTACTAAAGGCTACTACCATGCATCAACCACCATGGTCAGCCCTAAACCCCGCGGAATGTCTTTACCGCGCATGGATTCGATGATCGAGTCACGCAACGAGGACCTCGTCTGTCCATCGCCACAAAAGATTCCAAGATCAAGATCCAGCTCTCCCGCTATTTTTACATTCTGTCCGTCGTCGCCTCTATTTATCACAGAGCGCCATCGATTCTCAATCTCAACATCTCTTTTTGTTCTGCGATAGATCGGTAGATAGAGGAGCACCACTAGATAATGCTAATGCTAGGCCGCGATTCTCTTGGATCAAACCATTGTACAATTAATACCCATTGAATCTATGAACGTATAATTCCCATAATAACTCTCTAGAATAACAGCCAAGACCCAACAAGCCCATCCTGTTCTTGATTATATATATCAGTTTATTTGGTAAAAACATGACCCAACCAACCGCCTTTCCACGAGGAAAGCGCAAGTCGACCACACCTTCCACCGCTCCCTCCTCAAAGGATAACGGTAGCAATCCACCATCCAAAAAACGCGCCACCACCACATCCTCATCCACATCTGCACCATCAGCCACTGACGCCACCAACCAAAAGAAGGGGAAGGATGATTTTCTATTCGGCAACACTGATACCCATGACGCGCTCCAAAACAAAACCTCGCGCAGTAGCTCTTCCTCCTCCAAACATTCTCACGGCGACGACGAATTGGACGCCCTCCAAAAACAAACTCTGGTAACCTCCTCGTTACCACTGGGAGGCGGGGCGGTACTCCCTCCCACCCAAACCAGCGCCGGCAAGCGCATTCCGCCCAAGATTGAAGCGCTGACCTTCTCCAAGTTTGCAAAAGGCACCAAAGTGTTGGGCGTGCTGAGAGAGGTTACGGAGGAGTATGCAGTGGTGTCGCTTCCCACCATGCTCACCGGCTTTGTCCGTCGCGATGGGGCACCGCTGACCAAAGTGCTTCCGCCGATCCACTCCATCATGGCATTCTACGTCCTGAGTACCACCACGGAAGAAGTATCGAAACGCGACCAAAAGGCGGCTGCGGCTGCTGGGAAAGCTCCTGCCATGATGGCCACCAAGAAGCGGAGGATTGAGTTGAGTCCGCACCCGAACGAAGTTAATGTTGGTGTGCGTATTGATGACTATTTGCGTTCCGCCTCTGCCAACTCTAGGGATGGGAGTGGGAGTGGTGGTAACTCGATGATGGTGGTGAGGGGACGTATTGCAAGCGTGGAAGATCACGGCTGCATCGTCGACCTGGGAGGCGTCCTCAGCGGAGGGCAGAGTCGCGCTTTTCTAAAGTTTGACGAGGTCGAGGGCGAGTACGAGATTGACCATGACGGGGACGAGGATGGCAGCGACGAGGAGAGCGAGGACGGAGGTGATGCGACGCCCAATAAGCCCATTATGGACACTTGCGACGGTGGAAGTGGAACAAGCGTCAAGCGAAAGCTCAATCCCAATAGGGTCTACGACTTTACAATCCACCCTTGCAACATTTCCGAGTCCTCCGCTCTGCCGACCATTCTCCAACTATCTCTCCCCCTCCCTTCCACGCTCTCCGCCCTTACCACGCCCTCGTCCGCCATTCCCACATTATCGTCGCTCCAACCGGGCATGCTCCTTTCCGGAGTACAAGTGGAAAGCTATGCCAAGAACGGATTGTGCGTAGCGTTTAAGGAGGGTGTTTATAGGGGAAGCGTGGACGAAGATCATTTGGGGGGGCATCGTTGCGTGGACAGTGGACCGAAGATCAAGGTACGTGTCCTGACCTACCATTCTCTCATGTACATTTTCGTATTTGCATGTTGCGAAACTCACCCAACCCATACATTACATCTCTTATGAAATGTACAGAAGTTGGATAGCAAGGATGTTGATCCTAATATGTGGTGGAAGAGTGTGTTCAAGGGCAAGCATGCCAAGGTAAGAGCTAAACTGGCGTTTCCTTGTTATAGGCTTTTTGGGTTGCATGTTTTTGGGTTGCATGATATGGCGGTGTGTGTCTATGATTATACACGACGAGCGTATGTCTGATTTCTTTAGTGAAGACAACTCGTTTTTGTATTAGACTACGATGGTATGAGACACACATCACCACCACATTCATGGATCTATCAACGCCTAAATAACTGGGCTCTCTCTTTCCTTGAGCCCCATTCTTGTGCACAAATCTCTCACTTCACTCTTTTGCCTTCGCTCTCTTTACTTACCATCCAATACTTATTCTCGCGCATGCAGTTCACCGCACGAATTCTAGCAGTAGACACTGCCACCAAAATAGTCCGCTTTTCACTCAATCCGCATATCCTCGCCCTAAATGGTGAATTGGCAGCCTTTCCACACAAGGTTGGAAGTATCATCAAGAATGCGCAAGTGATTCGTGTCGACCCTGGCATTGGTGCGTTGTTGGCATTGCCTACTCAAGATGAAGATGGTGCGGATGGGAGCGAAGAAGTGATTGTCAAGATGGACAAGGAGCTGTCCAACAACCTCTTATCCAATAGCGACTACCGTACTGCATCGAAAGTACACACTGCGTACGTTCACATTTCCAAATCCATGGACTCCACCGACAAGTCCACCAAGAAGGGCAAGAAAGGAAAGGACAACAACAAGGGTGGCAAACCCTCTCCCAATCAGCGTACCTCCGAAGCACTATTCGCACGCCACTTCTCCCTAAACTCCACAATCAAATCCCTCCGCATCCTATCCACCTCCAACCTCATTGACAATATAGCCTCGTGTGCCACTGCCAAATCCATTGTGGATGCACACGTATTGACCCACGCCGACTTGAAGCCTGGAAAGGTATACAAGGATGTTCCAGTGTTGGAATTGTTGGAAAGTGGTGGGATATTGGTGGATCTTGGAGTGGGCACCAAGGGCATTGTACCCGGTATGCACTTGTTTGACAAGTCATCTCATGGGAGTATCAAGGATGACCAGACTGGATATCGTTCCAAGGTTAGACTTGCCAAGTACAAGGTTGGCAATATGGTAAATGTACGATGTCTAACTGTCGATGCCCCCTCAAGACAGTGTGTGCTCACTGCCAAAAAGACGTTAGTTGCAAATGATATCGAGGATGCAATTGTCGATTACACTGCCTCGATTCAAGTTGGCAAAGTGGCCGCTGGATTCATTTCCAAGGTGGATGATACCGGCGTAACTGTGACATTCTACAACAATGTCCACGGACGTGTCACGTCACGTAGTTTAGCATCGGAGTTGGGCGTGGAAGATCCAAAGCTGAATTATACCGTGGGGGATGTCGTCATGGCTAGAGTTGTGGATTGCGTGAGGAGGAGGAATCGTCACGTGTCCGCAGATGAGGCGGAGGAGAGCATGTATTATCATCAGTTGAAGTTGAGTCTCAAGACGATTTTCGAGGATAAGGCTGAGGAAGACGCGGCAACTGCTGCGGATGAGGAAGGGACGGTCAAGGATGGCTCCGCGGCCGTGCCACTTGTGTCAGGATCGGTACTAATGCCCAAGCGAATGAAGGTCCTTCAACTCATCAATTGTCTCCATCGTGACGATGGTGTATTCTTGCCTGGATATGCTGTGGTGGCCATCAAGTCCAAGTTTCTCACTGGAACATCCGGAGGTGATGTCGTCGAGTGTAAATTGCCCTACGAACAACTTCTCGACACTTATAGTGGCGATGAGAAGTCATCATTGTCCGACCCTCCCGTTGAATTGGACGCCATTGCTTCCAAACAGTTAAAGGTTGGCAAACGTATCGATGCCGAGGGGTTGATACTTTCCATCCCATACTCGGCCAATGCCCTTCCGATTGTTACATTACGTCCATCGCTCATTGCCACCAGCAAGAAACAGCAGGATCAATCTCCCGCCACATTATCCTCAACATCAATCATTTGTCCATCACCAAAATCAAACCTCTACATGAATCAATACGTACAAGGGTACGTCACACGCATCGATTCCCGCTACGGTGCCTTCGTTCGATTCCTCGATGGTCTCACCGGATTGATACCCAAGTTGAAGAATGGATTGAATGAAACATTGTACGATTCGATACTGTGCAAGGTGACTGCGTTGGATGTTACGAGCAGTCCTCCAAAGATTTTGTTGAAGAAGGTTACTGAGGGCGAGATTGGGAGGAAGCAGAAGAAACATGCGAAGACAAAGAAGGGAGGGGCTGCTGCTGGAGGAAGTGGTGCTGAGATTCAAGTTGGTGATGTCGTGGGTGATGTCAAGGTTGCCGATATTAACTTTGCACGTGCGAAGGTATACCTCCTCTCCAATCAGTACTCCGAGTCGGACTCCTCCAGACTACGCGCACGAATTCACGTCACCATGGCAAGTCCAATGGACAAACCAAAGACCAAGCTATCCAAGAAGGAGAAGCAATACATGGAAGAACACAAGATTACAAAGCATCATCCATTCTACAATTGGAAAGAGGGTGATGTTATATCAAATGTGAAATGTGTTGCTGTGGATGTTCGTAGTGATGGTGTGTCGTATGTAGAGCTTGCCAACGTAGTAGAGCAGCAGCAGACGGCGATTGTTACCGATCCAAAACGTTTACCACCTGGATCAGTTGTCTCCGCGATTGTCACATCCATTTCCACGGCGCATCGTCATGGTATATGGGTACAAGTGTGCCCGGGTATGTCCGGGTTTATCTCTGCATTGGAATTGTCGGATGATGCTGACGTATTGAATGACCTTACGGCGAATTACAAGGTTGGTAGCCGTATTACATGCGTTGTCATGGAAGCAATGGTAGGTGCGAACAAGAAGGGAGCAGCTTCACATACTAATCGTCGTGATCGTGGTGGTCTGCAGTTAACGAAGGATGATCATGATGCAACGAAGGAAGATGAGCATCAGGCACTCGAACTCTCCGTGCTGCTAGTGCCAGCTGACAACAAGAAGCCAGTGTTCAAACCAACCAAGCCACAACGTGGCAATGTAGTAATTGGCCGTATCAATACCAAGTCGCTACGCAAACTTCAGCTGCCTTCTCTCACGTTGAATCTACGTGGAAACTTTGTTGGAAGATGTTGTATTACTGAGTTGAGTGATGTGGATGGCTGGGAGAATATGCCCTTGGGGAAAACAGCGACGGTGGTATCTCCAGTGTTGGATAGGAAGAAGGCAAGCGGTGGTGGTGAGCATACCAATGCCCGTGTGGTATCGTCTGATTCGGACGCCGATCATTCCCATGGAAATAATGAAGATGAGTCTGACGATGAAAACAAGGCGAGGTGAGATAGAGCAACTGTATTTATTTTATTCAAGTTTTCTGCCAGGGTTTGGTGTTGTTTGGGTACACCATTATTTGCACATGTGGAACGGCTAGGATATTGCAACTATTATTCTGGCTGTGAAGCAATGATTGTTTCATACAATCATATTGTGTGCATATAAAATATTACATCAGGAGTGTGAAGAGGCACATCAATCAATATCAACGAAGTGTCGCAATGAAATCCTGTTTACATTCCCACACATTTTTCATGTTGTGATGGTCAACTAACATCTGCTTTTTTTATTAACTTTCCAATTTTCTATTGACCGAGTAGTGGTGATGTCCAAAATGACTATCCTGATGGCAAGTACGTCAAATGCAGAGTCCTTGGAGCTGCCAAGTCCAAAGGAATTGTGGAATTGAGTCTACGAGACTCACGCTTGGGAGAAGGTGCTGCTGGCAACTTGGAGGATGACCCTGTCCCCAACCCCAATGAAATGGCACATGCCTACGTTGTCTCTACAACCAAGATGGGATGCTTCGTCCGCCTTTCTCGATCTGTGGAAGGACGTGTCATCTTGAAGGAATTGAGTGATGACTTTATTCCAAATCCAAGTGCCATGTTCCCTCCTGGCCGTTTGGTTGTGGGTAAGGTGAAGAATGTCAAGGAATCGACGAAGAAGGGTGGTGGACCTGTTGTTACAATGGTCGATATGGATATGCGAGAATCCGTATTGCTCACGAGCGGTGATCGTCTTTCCATTGATGACATCCAGGAAAATTCCAAGTACACAGGCGTAATCAGCCGTGTCGAATCCTATGGTGTCTTTGTCCGCATTGACAACAGCGATGTTAGCGGACTCGCCCATGTCTCCGAATGCAGTGATGCCTACATCAAGAATATTTTTGATCTGTACAACCCCGGTGATTTTGTCAAGTTGATGGTTGTCAACATGGATAAGGAGAAACAGCGGCTGGGTTTTAGTCTCAAGGCCAGTAACTTTGAGGATGATTCTGATGATGAGAGCAGCTCATCCAGCAGCGACTCTGATTCAGATGCGATGGAAGAGGATAGCGACGGCGAGGATGATAAATCGATTGATAGCGAGGATGAAGACTTTGCAGCCAAGTTGGCAAAGAAGATGGAGGCTAAGGAAGATGGCATGGACGTTGATGATGATGAGAGCACGGACGGAGATGATAGCAGCGAGGACAGTTCGAGCCACAGTGAAAGCGATTCCTCTGACAGCGAAGATGATGAATTGGAAGAGAAGCTGAAGGGCAAGAGCGAGTCTTTGGGCGCAATGGACACGAACGTCGGGTTTGATTGGGGTGCCAATACTTCCAAATCCACCAAATCGAGCAAGAAGCTGGCCGAAGAGTCTTCGGACGATGAGTCATCCTCATCTTCCTCTGAGGACGAGAGTGATGACGACGATGATGATGCCGATAGCGGTTTCAAAAGTAGTCACAAGGCTCGAAAGAAGGCAGCCGCCAAACGGAGGGAAGAGGAGGAGACATCGCGCAGGGAGTCGGCCCTCGCCGACGGTACCGCCGATGAAACTCCCGAAACGTCAGCTGACTTCGAACGTTTAGTTGCTAGTAGTCCCAACAGCTCGGAGGTTTGGATCAAGTACATGGCTTTTTTTCTTTCGCTTGCTGATATCGCTAGTGCTCGTAACGTCGCCAATCGTGCGTTTGAACGTATTGAATTTCGCCAGGAGGGAGAGAAGGTAAGAGCCCTTAAGCTACATTTCTTGTTGTTTCACAACTCACTTATCTCATGGCTTAATTCTTCAATGATTGCTCTTTTCAGCTCAACGTCTGGACAGCATTGCTTACGTTGGAGCTCAAGTATGGGACGGACAAATCCTTGCATGAAACCGTGGACCGTGCCTGCCAACAAAATAATCCTAAGCAAGTCTACTTACGTGTGTGTGAGCTTCTAGACAAGGAAGTCGACGCATCAGCTAGCGGCTCAGCTGATCTCGACACCTCTACCAAAAGGGCTGATGAAATGTTCAAGAAGATGTGCAAAAAGTTCAAGAGTAAGAAGTCAGTTTGGCTAGCACACTTTCAATATCTCCTGAAGGGTTCGAGGCACGAGGAAGCTCATGCTCTCCTCAAGAGGTCTCTCCAAAGCCTCCCCAACTACAAGCACGTTGAGGTCATGAGTAAGTTTGCGCAAATGGAGTTTGAGCTCGGATCTCCGGAACGTGGACGAACCATATTCAACGCACTGCTTGAGAAACATCCAAAGCGGATGGATTTATTATTCGTCAATATTGATAAGGAGGTGAAGAATGGAGACGTTGCTAAGGCTCGGGCTTTGTTGGATAGTGTAGTGAATCCAGTGTCTAATGATCGCAAGTTCAAGTTCAGCGATAAGCAAATGAAGAGTCTGTTTAAGAAGTGGTATCGCATGGAGGAGGATCACGGTGATGAGGAGAGCCAAGAACGTGTCAAGGAAGAAGCTAGGTCATTTGTGGCTAAGACAACTGCGTAAGAATGTAAATGGAGTAGAATTTAATGTTACTGTATCCAGCATTCACTATGTATGGAGGTTAAAAGCATTCGCTATGATATGATTCAAAAGTAAACCACACATCCGGTCTGTGCTCTCAGCTTAACGCAATCCATAGAGTAGAGTTAGGTTATCTTGCCTTACCTGGGAGCAGGGTTTACTTTCTATCCTCAAAGTTTGAATTGGGCCAATACTCTCTACAATAATTGAGCGTGGACTCTAGCTGACTATCCTTCAGTTGGTCAGGCTGAACATTTATGTTGGACGCCACACATTATCACAGTAAACTACCATTAACCACGAAACGCTTGAGATGACCCCATAGACATGCTGCATCAAACACTCATGCATCACATTCTCATACTGTTAGTTACCCCTCATTTAAACAATCTGTGTCGTCTACCACCAGAGCCCTTCCTGCCCCCATACCCCTGGTCGTAACCCGTCTCTTCCATAGCCTTGTCTGCCACCCAACATTGGCCGTAACCTCCGTTGTCGCCATAGCTTCTATTTCGATCACATCAATTATTGTTGGGGTGTCCCCAGAGTAGGTTCATTGTAGGAATTAGTATAATTGTGTTTGGCGCGATTGTCGTCTCACAGGCTCCTCTTTATACATAACCCTTTTGGTAGAGCTACATAAACAATAATTGACTTATTGAGTTTTTTGAGATGTCTTCATCACCGTGTCCATGGCAGTATCCTCCACCTCCACCATTGTTGCCATAGAGCCCTGACTGTCACCATGGCTCGGACCTTGATCGGGTCTTGATAGCTCGGACCTTGACCACCGTAGCCCCGTCATCTATCTCCTCGACCAGGCCCTTTCCTCCTGCCACGTTCTCTACCTCCTAAATCATATAATATTAAATGAGAGTGAGATGATGCAACACTCCAGCATACAACAGATAAAGAGAGAGCTCTAGAGTACCTAACTCTACCAGTATATGGGATCTCCTCAGGAGGTTCATGCGGTTGGGCGGCATGGACAGCTACTGGGACAGACATCACAGGTGCCGCTGCAGAGGCAGCGACAAGTACGTGTGGGTTATATCCTTGCGGTGCAGCTGGCGCCGGATATATTGCATGCAATCCTGTAATGCCTGCTTCGTAGCTGTCGATGTAGGCCACTGATAAATCCATATCTGCCTCTTCGTTGTAGTCTTAGACTTAGACGATAATAATGAAGGTGTTGAACATCTTGTCTGGCTGTGGCATAATCCTCGTGATGCAGATTGTACTCTATGTACCTCATAATTTGCATCGCTCTCTACTCAACTTGTCTATGGACGAGAAATTGAACTAGATATTATACAGAGCTCTTGCTGGCTGCAATCAATTTTGCTTTGACCCCCACCCAATATCTCAATATTATCAGATTTTGCTATGTGAAATAGTTCATTTCCAACAAAGAAACGGTACCAGTTGGTTATTCATCCTGTTTTGATTCTTCTACGGCACAGACTATTATTTCAACTTCCAATCAGATGAGTTCGTGATATTGGTGTTGCTTGTTTTCTTTCATTTGTGTTATAGCCCGATCTTCTCCACCATTGACCAAAGCTACAGCTCTTTTTGCTGCCAAAACCTTTTTTCTTTGGATACTAGTGAAGATCCAGTACGAGCAAACAGAAGATACGCCATCGTTCGAGTCTCAGGCTTGGAATTCTTTGCCTTGACAGCTAACCGAGCATCACCGATGGTAGCATTTTACAGGGCGATAACATGATCCCACCACCCACGCTGAAGTTTTTCAATCCCCTGCTCTTTGATAAATGAAGGTGACTTGCACTCACCGATCGGCCCCCAGAATCTAAATACTCCATGAGAGTCTTTACAAAAAATATATATCGTATCCCCTAATGCAAGCACAGTGCCAGCTGTAAACAGGGCCCTTGCACTACTGGTTTTGATCCGTGCAGCTCATCCTCCCTCTGGATTGCCATTTTCCAGTAGACGATCCAAAGCTACCGTCAACAAGACTACAGTAGACCAAAGTCATGTCAACCCCTGGGCACCATCCTGTTTATTCCATGTAGTCCCTTTGTACATAATCCGAACACCTATGCATATGCCCCCCCCCACTGAGTAGTTGTCTTACGCTCGTCTGTCCATCAGCACAATCAATTGCAAGCACTGGACTTCGCTTCTTATTCGACTCTCTCCATCACAACAAAGGATGATCTAAATGTGAACTATGAAAAAGCACTGACTAAAACAGTGGTGTGTGTGATAGGTGCTAGAAACGTACTGGGTTAAACCTCAAAGGTGCAAACCCAGCTCTCAGACTTTCCTAAAAGTCGCCCACCGACCACCGGAGTTTGATTTTCCGCCAAACCCTATCAGGAAGTAGAAATATCAACCATATGCAGGAACTTGTATAGATGAATCTGGCGCGTCCTGGGGCATCCGTGATCGATTGCGCAAAAAAGGCTACACGGAGGTACGTATGTGAGCCGATCAGTAGGTTAGCTCTACCACCTAGCTTACTTGAAGCTAGCAAAACACGTTCCATAGTGGAACAGACAAGTTAAGACCAGTTGAATCTTGGTCCGCACTCCTGTTTATTGCATATGCGCTAGATCGATAGCCGTTGCAGGTGACATTCAAAAAGCAGGAGTGCGGATCAACTTTTGGCCTGCCTATGAACGCCCCCAGAGGAGGGTACTACGGCGGAAAATCCCATGGTTGTTCTACAAAAATGGCCAATTTTGTTGATGATTGTGGTTGCCATTCCAAATTATCTATTTTCCTGTGAATTTAGCTAAACACATATGATCTCAAGAAAATTGTCAAGCAATCCTGAACATATGGTTTTATATAAGGAGTTTGTCTAACAGAATCTGATGTTACCTCTTGACCTTGTACGACCCGAACTTCCATGTTGCCTCGACTGGGAGGAGCAATGGACTCGAGACCATGGACCCGAAGGGGTCCCCCGTTATCTTCTTTGTGGAGTTCAAGCTGTGTGGCTACAGGCTGGGCATATTCACACTGCCAGGCCCATTTTTTTGGGCTGCCACATTACTGGACTTCAACACCCCTCCACATTAATAAATATACAACATCTTTTGCATATCCTCCCATATAATGAAAACTACTCGTGTGCTTATGATGGATGATGCAGTGGCAGAAAGGTCTCGTTTTGCTCTCAACATTACAAACATCAAACTTTTTAATCAAATTGAATTAACAACCGCTACTTGTTCCTGTCATCCATCATCTGAATTGGTATTTTGCCTGCTATCGGGGGATTCCTACCGTTCAATGACAGTTTCTACCAGAAAGCGGCAGTTCTTCTCATCCAATTTCGGCCGTCCTGTCGACAACCCCCCCGGGTACGGTACCG
>JALLAU010000919.1:0-12063 GCA_036939495.1 Thalassiosira hispida
TTGGGGGGCTGAGGGGCTTAATCCGCCCCCCGTGCCCCCCATTCGCGGATCTCCCTGAGGAGGGAAGTTGAAATTTGCTCTGTCCAGTTTTGTCGATAAAATACTGATTCCTTTGCATGTGTAAAATAATGTACTTATTCGTACGCATATTATCCTTCTCTGGGCCACGCCGGCAAGCCCTCTTCCTTTGTCCCGTATATTGTATCGACCATTACCAGAACACAGCCACAACCACAATACCAACCACACACATACAAATACAACCACAACCACAACCAACCCTAACACCTAACAACCACAACCACAACCATCCGAGGCAAAATAATGAAGTTGTCTTATTCCCTTTTTGTGAGCGTCGTCCTTGCCGCTGATCCGGTCCAGCCTACAAGAAGTACACGCATCACAAAGCGGGAAGAGGCAGCAGCGGAGGAGTATGCTGCGTTTGGAGTGGAGGGAGTGAGGAAGTTGTTGGATGGCGACTCATCCCTGTCGTTTGGGTTTGTCGACGACATAAACAATGCTGCGATTGGAGGATCATCCAAGTCTAGCAAATCAAGCCACTCGAGGAGTGAAGGTCTAGGTTGGTTAGCAGGAGAGTGGTTTCTGTGCGATGCGAGGGAAACACGGTTAAGCAACAATTTGGCACAGCCAAAATATATTTTCAAGAATAACACTCCTCAGTGCGATGACAGATGGAAATTCGTGATAACCGCTCTCGGCGATGGAGATAACGTGAATTTCAAGCTTGAGAACGGATTTGACGCAAGCTGCAGTCCTTTCGGGGTTCCTCTCACCAACGATTGTGAAAACAACAATGGCAAGACATTTATCACCGAGACCTTTGTTGGTGCTGCCAGCTTAAACCCTAGATGGCAGAAGGAAATTAACTTTGTTGGGAAGAGGTTGGATTATGAGGATGATGATGGGAATCAGGCTCCTGTATCAACATTAGTTGATGGAGAGTTTACAATTTTGAAAGTGGACGTGACGGACAAGGAAGTAATCTATGTAGATTGGATTCAAACCGATCGCCGATACGGGACGCACTACAACCATGATGTTATTTCCAGCCGCAGTTGGAAGATGGTGAAGAATTTGCGCTCCAATTGTGATACCTGCCAATGAACAGATATTATTCTCATGTTTCAAATGTACAACTGTATTTACATTGTACCTCCATTTATGCCTGACAGGTGGAGTAAGTGTGTTACTCTTTTTTTGCCGAGGTTTTGGTGTAGTGTAAACTAAATAAATTTATTCGTGTTCAGAATCATACAATAATATCTGACCGAAATGGTCGTGCGGTCATAAAAAAAGAAGATCATGTAGTGCCGCAAATATCTAACCATCGTTTTGCTTATTTTTCTCTTCGCTAGACTCAATATTGTATCACGTGTCAAACCCAAACCAATAAGCCAAAGTGCCTCCCACCGCTGTGAGATGCTGTCTCGAGGTTGCCGAGTACGATCTGCTGAAGTCAAGATTATTAGTACGATCTGCCGTCAATTCGCCTAGAGGTTGCCGAGTGTGATCTGCAGATGATTTCATTGATGTATGGACGAGCATCTAGACTGCGCCAAACTGGTCAGGCGTCTTGCAGGAACCTCCGGTGTCTTTGCAAGCACTGTGTAATTAATGCAAATAAAATGGATTAGTTGTGATTGAAGAAACTGTGAAAAAATAAGGAATCACAGCGATGGTAGCTTTGCTCCTTGGTGAATCCATGTGTTGCATCTGAGGCTGGAACTATCCTTGCTAGCCAAGATTCAACATCGTCGCCTACAAGCTTTGCCTCTTCAATCCTGCAGAATCCAACTAGGCAACCTTCAACTCCTCAAAATATCGCGAACACAATCTCCAATTGTCTCAGCATCTAGAGAATCGTCTACCCCATGCTACGTGATTGAAATTGCAGTGACGTATGAAAAACATACATCTTCATCATATTGAAGTCTAACTCAAATTGGGACTGGAGGTGATGTTTCGCTAGTGAAATGGTATGCAGCTACGGAGGGCGATACTTTCCACATTGAGGCAGTGTGCTTGCAAGAAGGAGATTATGCATTTTCGAGGCTTTCCTTTACAAGATGAGAGGTTTTATCGTGCTTTAGATTAGATCTAAATTCGTGATAAGTTCATATTATTTATATTTTTTGGGCAATGATGGCCTATGTATGTAGTTCAATGATCATGATCATATTTCTTTATAGCGTGATACAGGACTCTATCTCTCTTTCTCATCCTAGGCGTATCATTCAAAACGTATCATACAAAAATGTATTCTCTACTGTCAAATAATAGCATCTTAATTAATCTTCAAAATTGGTTTGTCATATTATTATTGATTCTATTGGGAGTCTTTGATACTTCGTCCCCAAAAGCAAAAAAAATGAAGGTAGCCTCTTCAAACCTTGAAAATGTTGCTTTTGCATATCATGCTGCATGCAACTGGTTGTTGACACGAAAAACAAGATTACATATGATGGTGCTCTCTCTTTTTTACCTCCAAATCATGTTTCATCTTCTCGATTTTATGGTATTTTGAAAGTGTGGTGATTTGTTAAACCGGCTATTATTGCTCTGCTGTCGTTGTGATCGGGTAGAACGCGTCTTGGTATTGCGAGGTACAGTAGTAGTGTTCTTGTTGGCTACTACCACTCTATCAGTCGCGGCGTCATCCCTTGATTCTGCTCTACAAATTGTGGAAATCAACTCATTCTTCTTGGGGAATACACATTTGGTCGTGGCCATGACACTCGTGTTGGCTTCGGCTCTCTTCTTGCGATTGTCATGCTCGTCTAGAAACTTAAAGAGCGAGAGAGTTGACGTATTGAGATCATCCTTTGGGGCGAAATTGGATTTGGGATCACGATTGCAACTGATGGTGATGCTAGGCATCCTGTTCTTTTTGTTTGATCTTGATGATCTCTGACTTGGTGGGTCTGGTGCTTGAGGAGATACAATCGGTGCATCTTGGTTGAAGATGACTTTAACTCTTGGCTCTTTGATGGCACGAGCTTCTACTCTTGGCTGTACATTAGGCCTGACTGTAATCCTTGGCTCTGCAATATCTGGTGCAGTATTATGATGAGCATGAGCAGTCGACCGAGGCTTGTAGTTCAGTGATAAATCTAACAGCGTGTTGACATTTTCATCTCGCTTCTTAGATTGTGTAGCAGACAGCTTCTTATTAGCCGTCGTCTTCTCAACTAACTTGGCATCTACCACTGAACAAATCATATTGGAGTACTGTCTTCCGGCAGGAGGAGGAGGCACAGGTCGACCATACGGCACCTTCGTCTTGGGACATACGCCTACTAACAATCGATTATTTTCTTGACGTACACGCTGCTGAATTTGTAATTTACGCACCACTTGACTTCTTGAAGACATGGGTAGACTTGGGATCTTTTCTTGGGGTGATTCTTGAGGATAAGTCGATCCGGAACCGTTTTAGTATGCTTCGAGGAGATCACTCATGCTTGCTGATCTATGGTACGACGATGAACCAATATACGTCTTATTATCGATCTGTTGCTCTTTAATATAATTGAGCTCATTCGTGGTACCGGGCAAACTTTGATTGAATCGAACCGTGTTCTTGTTGTTCGTATGATGTTTATCTTTGGAGGACAAATGCCGTATTTCACGTATGAGATCCTTCTTTTGTGCCAACTTGCCTGACGATGAATCGAAATCATTCAGAGATGGGACGCATAGCTTGGATTTGTTTCGTCGGATTTCTTGAATGGCATCGATGGCCTCTTGATCATTATGGCTAATATTGTTGCTACTGTTCAGTGAACTGTAGGAAGAGCCAAAGGAGGAGGAGGAAGATGACGCCTCAATGTCCTTCAATAGGCGTTTGACCATTGATAGCTGACCACGGACGGCGTTGCATAGCGGTGACTTCTTCTCGTCGTAGCAGAGGGAGGACTCGGGTGAGGACTCGGGTGCAGTCGTGTCCGTTTCAGTTGACAATCGCCTTTTGATGAGGCATTTGCCATTGCCATCGTCGACCTGTGGAAATGATCGGGCGGATGAAGAGTCAGTGTAAATGTCATTTGTGCAAAC
This sequence comes from Thalassiosira hispida, assembly GCA_036939495.1. Lineage (NCBI taxonomy): Eukaryota > Bacillariophyta > Thalassiosirophyceae > Thalassiosirales > Thalassiosiraceae > Thalassiosira > Thalassiosira hispida. The sequence goes on from JALLAU010000919.1 coordinate 4,075, forward strand.
GAGATTATATTGAATGCACAAATATTAGAGCTGGATTAGAGATAGTCCGCGGCTCGCGACTCACGATGCGATTGCCAACATTATAGCCATAGCCGACACAATAGCCGACACCATAGCCGCCATCGAGGCTGCTCGTATCAATCTGTGCCAATAAGCTCGAGGTCAACGACGCGGCGTCGGATGAGTGTTGAGTCATTACTGAGCTAGATTCATCTTTGTCTGCAGTTATATCGCTCGACGAATTGTTGAGGCTGTCGTCCGAAAAGGTCACCGAGTTTTTAGTCCGTCCGCCGCCATCTGACGATTTGGATCGACCATAGATCGATGGAGCGAGGAGGTTGCCTGTTCGTCTTGGTGAATTCATCTTTCTATCTTGTAGGTTGCTTGAGGTTGCCTAACTTTTCACCTTTAAACTGTTGTATGTATTATGATGTTATGCTAAATCGCTTTGATACTCCGCGTTCTATCATCTACTCCTTCTATTCTCTCTTGCTTGAAAAAGTAGAAAGGGCTCAGACACATGCACGAGTCCAGCCACCATAAGTATGATCTATTACTATTATAATCGTCTGTTTACAAGAAGTCGAAAAAACAGCTCAGCGGGCGGCGCGAGAAAACGTGAAAGCGAGAGGGATCGGATACCTGCATACAACATCAAGATAGAGCGGTATGTTACTACGATACAGCCCTCGGCATACCTACCTTCGGCTTAAGTCAGGAATGACCTTTATCTACGAAACCTACTCCTATCCTACCACTGACAGACAGCTCCTACCACTCCGCGCTCTATCACTCTAAACGTAGAGACAAAATGCCCTGTGAAGGATCCTGGATCCATGATACTATCGATTGGACCAGATACTCGATTTTTGTTGGGGTCCGAGAAGATGATCGATCACACACTCTAGATCAGGCTTGAGACACATCACATGGTAAGATGCATGTACGATCAAACTGCCCTGTGAAGGAAGCATCTGGAACAGCTTCGAGCATGTCCGTGTGACAATTACCCGGAGAGCTGTGAAGTTGATGAAAACAGAAGACATGAAGTCGATAGAGGAGGTTTATTGACAAGACCCCGAGAGGAATCAATGTGAGAGAATAGAGGCCTTTGAAAAACTGCATGAGGGGGTGAGAGCAGAGAAGAAGAGAACGGTAATGCTATATACAAAGTTGATAGCTATCTTAGAGACTCATGGAGACGTTTGGTGTTTTGGGATTTTGCATTTGGCCAGTAAGGCTCCCTCTCGGGAAGACGTTTCCTCCCTCTGAGATCAAACCGGCAACCCTAACTGTAGACCTTACTCATTTAAACCAATTCAAACGGTACCTACGAGAATGTGAACTCATGAAGAAGATCAATCAGTTTGCATCTTCCAAGCAATTGCAACTCCATGACCACAACAACTAAACTAAGGGCTGATTGTATCACAGAAGCTTGACTGGTTGGTGATTGCTGCTAAAAATAATATTTTAAATCTAATGATATCAAAATCAACTACTTCCATTTCATTCAATCTGACACTGATAGAGATGGACAAGGTTTTGGATTTATGCCTGCGAAACGTAGATTACGTAGATGATAGTTTTGGGATTCGCCAAATGAAAGTAATTGATGAGACTCTGCTGCCATGAATCACTGGTATAGTCTGTAGACCGACTTTCCTTTGCAGATTTTGGAGCTCTTTCCACTTACTAGATCTCAGCATCACATGTTTCTATCGCGTATGAAATTAGTGCAGCCTCTGCTAATAACTGGTCGCGTACAACATCATCCACATCACACCTATCGTTGTAGACAATGTCATGCCGAGCATCTTTTGGTAGTGAAGCTAGGTAGACAACATATAACACCTCTGCTGGACTGATTTCAAGCATCCGCACACTATTTGGATTACGGATAGAGCCGTTACAACACTCCCCTCTAGAACAGTCCCCTAATTCGGTATGATTCGACGTATGGAGCATTTCATCCGGGATGACACTGTTTGTTGCATAGATATCCCCTTGTATCAGGCTTTGCAGAAGGTCCCGAATGGAATTCACCATTCGAATATCGTCCGAGACTACCGGCTGAAGTTGTGGCTCCACAAGCTCCCATACGTAATTGTCATTCGAGTGGCCCCGAGTCCAAAATTTGACAATCGATGAAAGACTAAGACTTCTCCTGTCACCGTCGCCCAGACCTTGCAAATACTGTTTGTATTCCCTTCTAATAAAGTCTTTGGACTTCTTTGAGCCAAATAATACTGACATTGGCAAATGCGATAACTGATGCGATTTGTCGTTCCCCACCCCTGTTGTTCCATTCAAGCCATTATCATAACTGAGGACCATGTATCCCCGAGATTTCCCAGTATCTGGATCCAATGGAAGTAGCGCTTCAAACATAAGCGCCAATGGTATCCAATGAGGTCCATACTTGAAACGTGCAGTATCCAATACTAGGACATGGTCTGAACTTTCATCGTATGCACCAATGGGGGAGAAGTGCCCCGTACCCGTCTGGCCAATAACTTTCCGAGTATAGGAGACAATGAGGAATGATGTGGGTTGCTGTACTTGGGTGGTAGAGGATGGTGGAGCCGTAGTACAAGTTTGTTTGACGACGCGTCGGAACTCGTCCAGTGATGAGTTTGATCCATGGACTACATCAACATTTAATCCTTGACATTTAGCAAGGCATGCAAATGTATTAAATGTAATACCCGTCTTTTTCACCTGAATACATCAGTAGTGAAAGAATGTGAGTATTATTCTGACAGATAGATAAAAATGCAAAACATGAAAATAAATAGTACCATAATATTATACAAAAAATCAACATCTATCGCCATACCTTATCGAGATCAACACAACAATTGAGCATGCTCTCCTCGTACCAACGCCATGGGCCCTTCCAAGAACGTCGTGGATCCACGGCAAGAGCTTTAATGAGAAGAGTAGCGCAACAGAAAGGAGACGGTATTGATACATTTCATGAAATTATTCATTTATTCATAAATCATAACAATAATAATCCAAACTCACCGTTAAGAATGATCACCAAAGTTGTCAGTCCACAATATGCTGGCTCTGGCTGCGTTTGCCTAAAAAATGATGGAAAGTTAAGAATGCGTATGGATGGATGGATTAGAAATAATACATGCATAGCATAGAAACAAAAAAATACATCATGCCAGATCACACACATCTACAGCAATAGACTTACAATTGCTCAATCAACGGAAAGAACGAATGAGTGCCACCTCCAGCCATGGCGGACGCGAACACGGCTCTGCCTTCAGGTGATGAAAATGATATGGAGGTGGATGGCAACTGTCTTCGATAGAAGGTTCTCGGGGCAGCAGCAGGCTGGGACGCCGCCGCTCCTTGTGCTGGAGCGGCGGCGGTTGGGGATAGCTGCTGCTGCTGCTGCTGTTGGTCCATGTCCATGTCCATGTTCTTTTTTATGCAAGCTTTGCAGTCTTTGCAGATGATCGAGCGAGTAACAAAAAGGTTAATCCGCCTCGATTTCCTTTATCGATATGTAGGAATTAGTACTAATAATCGCGCAGCCTCTCCCGCTAGACAGAACCCCTCCCTCTCTTCTCGAAAGGAAACAGACGCAATCAACTGTATCAGCTCCTATTGTATCAGCTCCTATCGCAACCATGTCGGACTTCGAAGACAACGAATCCAACCTATCTGTGGACGATGGCGTTGACGAGGAGCAAAGCGTTGACGAGAAGCAATGCGTTGAAGACGACGATCTCAGGGGTGATGACGATGTTATCGACGGCGAAGATGATCCCCTGAGCGTCGACAAATCCATCTTCCCTGTGTGGTCGTGGGATCACGTGCGACCTTGGGTGGCGATCAGGCGTACTGACGCGTATAGCGACGAACAAGTCCGCGCGCTAGCCGCTCAGGATGTTGTCATGCTCGAAAAGACGAACGGCGTCGCAACCTTTGGGTCCGTTGAAGAGGGGTCTCTCCAGGCGGCGAGGAGAATCAAGGAGGTGAATCCCAAGTGTAAGATCTTATTTTATCATAACACCATGGTTCATTACACAGGACGCAATTTTCGTTATTCGGGGTATAAAGGTTTCAATAATGAATGGCTCATGGTTAACCCCAAGACGAACAAACCACATATGTGGAATGGAGGAAAGCACGCATCATACGATCATACCAATTTGGAATTTCGTGAATGGTGGATCCAATGTGCGCTTGATATGGTTGCACACAATGAAATTGATGGAATTTTTATTGACGCGATTGTCAAGGCAGTGCTCACGAACTTGCCAGTGAAGAATCATGATAAAGCTTATTTTGCCACAGCGACTGAACTGAGGGAGAGGTTTCCGAAAGGAAAACTCTTGATTGGCAATGCACTACGAGTGGGACGCACGAGCGATGGTAACCTCAAGCATCTCAAATACCTTGATGGATCCTACCTTGAAAATTGGAAAAGCCCTGATAAGCCTTGGCAAATGAGAAAAACATTGGAACTCATGTCTACAGCGCTCAAGCAGGGACGGATGATTATGCTAACTGCCGAGCCAGACCATCATGACGAGGGCGAACTTAATCGCCTGACTTCCTTGGATGATCGTTACAAGTATGTGGGGAGGCCACGGTTCATTGGCTTTACTCTGGGCTTTTTTCTACTTGTTGTTGAGCCCAATGCTTACTTCTCTTATCGCACTGGAGTTGATGCCAGGCCCAAGGTCAAGTGCGTCTTTGACAATACCCGTTTCGAGGCCATTACGCGCAAGTTGGGGAAGCCAGCAGGAGATTATTTCCAGGAAGGGGATCATGTATTCTCAAGGGAATTTGAATATCTCAAAGTTCGGGTTAATATTCAGACTATGGAGGGTGTGCTGACTGTCAAAGATGGCAAAGGTGAAGAGTTGTAGATTGTGAGAATTGAAATTGTACAGAGTTTTTGGTAGATTGGATTACATAATGTAAAATTCCTATCCCTAGTAATGATGATCGTCCAATAAAAAAAAGGTGGAACGTCCGTCCAATCATTTGGGATCTTATTTCATCACACTCTACTCAAGCTCAATCAACCTGTGTCGACCCAAGATGAACTTTGCAACGATACCACGGAAATAATTCCTTCGTGAAGTACTGGCTGAGGGAAAATCTGGTTCTCCCGCAAGCCTTTGAAGTGAAGTTGTTTCAAAGGAAGACGGTAAAAAATACACCAAAGCAGTACCATGTAGGGCCAGCACAGCCAGACCAGGTCTGGTGATGCTTACTCGCCACATCTTCCTTCTATCTGCCCCTACCAATGGCAGTCATATGCAACAATATGGGCCCTATAGCTTCAGTCTCAACATATCGTTTACTGCAAAGATGTGTTCACACCTGGCGCCTGCAACCATTCTTGGCCAACTCGTGACAACCATTCTTGGCCAACTCGTGACATTTGGGCTGCATGACAGCTATCTCCTGGAGCATAAGCCATGGCTGTATAAAAATCTGTAATCGAAAAGCGGGCGCAGGATGAAAAAGAGGCCTAGGCCAATGCTGCTGCTAGTGCCCGTCTTCGTGGTAGTTCTGACGCTGGCACGATGAATGATGAAGACATTGGCACATACTCAACCTTCCAGATCGTCCTTCCCGTGCAAGAAAGAGCCCCGAATTGTTTGTTGCCGAGCCATCGAAGGCAGCACATCCTGGTAATGGAGGAGTGGCATGGAAAAAGTCACAACAAAAAGCCGAAGAGCTCAAGAGGAGAATCAAGTAGGGGGAGATGTCCCGAGATCACTACAAGCATGTAGCAGAGGTAGGGTTCTGTCGGAGCCCCAATTAATTCTAGAGTGCAATACCAGAGAATGAATAGAGAGAGAAGAGCAGATAGAAAAGAAAAGACAAAAGACTTGATTTCATTATTATTTGTCATCATCATCTTCAAAAGGAAAAAAATACGAAAAGGAAATGCTGGATGGAGAGGATGTGTTAGATATTATGTCGAATTGTACCTGTACCCATCGTGTGAATCACATCATTACATCTAACAAATTGTATCCATCTTCCAGTGAATAAAAATTGATATGTGTATACCTTATGTCGAATAGAAGTGTGATTCATCTGAAACATTTTTACACAATAGAGAATAATATAAAAGTGAAATACACTCAAAAGTTAATGCTCTGGAGAAACAGTGTTGATCAAAACATAGTACTTTGTCGATGGGTAACAACTAACAACTAGGTACACCAACAACCCAGAAAGAGGAACGCTACTTAGTGCATATTATGGTCCTTGTCGATATCAACTACACATGTCAAAATAATGATCCTGAATGACATCCAACGAAGTTATCCTGAGTTATTATCTACCATATTAGGTATGTTTGTCAGCCCTTTCGTGATCAGAAACAGACCTGCAATAGAGCGAGCAGATAATGAAGCAGAGATCACATCATGATACCTATGACATACAATTATTTCAAACTACTATCGCATGCTCTTTAATCTATTGGCATGATAGCTATTGTAACCCCCCCCTAAAATTGGACTTGACTAACTCTCTTCCATCAAAATTATTTCATACACACTCTTGGTCACAGTAGATTGGACGCACGGCGGGGTGTTGTATTGCGCCAAAATCTCACCAAGAGGCTCTTGCTGCTGAACATCACACATCATCTCGACATCTCGAACCTTTGCCACTTGATCCATCTATGACCCCGGTATAATTCCCCCCCTTCACTAACACAATAACTCGCACAATCAATCTAATCAACCAACCTAATTCTTCTTGGCCCGAACAGGATGGAAACTCGCCGTCCCACTCCTCGTAGTCCTCATAGCATTCGCCTCCTCATCCTCCTTCTCCTCCTTCAAAATCTTGGTCATCGTCTGCGCCGTCCCCGCACCAGTCTGCTCCACCTTTTGCATCTCCAATGCAATTTTCAAATCGGCCACCTCCTGGGGCAACGCTCCATTGGCCGCGGCATTGGCCACCACGGCACTTCCATCGGCAGCGGGGGATACGTACTCGGAATCGCCCTTCTTGTAGGCATTCTCCGTGGTGTATTCATCGGGCACGGTGAGCATTCCGTGATCCTTCTTGCGCACCTGCGCCAATCGCGAATGAACATTGGAGCGGGAGGTGCGATTGGTGGAGGCGGCGATGGCGGCATCGTGACGTTTCTTGTGGGCATCGTAGGCGGCGGCATTTTCCTGCTGTTGGAGTGCGATGGCGAGGCGGAGATCGCGGTCTTCTTGGGAGAGGTTGGGATCGTCGAGGCCGGCGATGGTGGGGGCTCCGTTGGCGGAGGCGATGCCGGGTCCCTTGTCGTCGTTCATGTGGACGTAGTCCGAATCGGATGTTTTGCTTTCTTCTGCCATGGTGAGATGATTGTTTTGCTTTGTGTATTTATTATTATTATGGTCGGCGGTGTTGAGATAGCTTGGTTTACTTTGCTACTATGGTATTATTGTATGGTGGCTTTGATTTGCTAGTGGTGGCTTTGGGGTGTGCCGTTGTTGAGTGGGAGGAATCTCATGGTCGTTTGTTGCTTGTGCATCGGCTTCGTGTTGCCGTCGCTTATCCGACCGTTATGTCCGAGATTTCGTGCATGTGCCGAAATAAGTAGCAGGGCCGGCGCTTATTTGAACGAGTTCCTGTTTAGATTGGAAGTTCAAACGCATTCTTGGAAACTGATCCGACACGCCACCAATGTAATTATCCCCTGTTTATCCCTTCAAGAGAAGCTCCCAATCCAGAATCGAAAATGTCAACTACCATCCCAGCCTGGGGATGCGATGTTGAGAGCAAACTGTGCTGAATATATTCATCTCTAGACATTTGCAGTAGTACCCCAAGTGGCGGAGACTTCGTACCTAGCTGTTGATGTTTCGCAAGACCCTTTCACTAATCTACCAAAATGAACAACCCCCCAAGCCAAGCATTGTGACACAATTAAACCAACCTCAGACAGGGGAATATTTGAGCTGTTGGTATGTACGTAGTACCGGCCGGTAC
>JALLAU010000920.1:0-12012 GCA_036939495.1 Thalassiosira hispida
GAATTGAGGCAGCTAATCCAAGCAAGCAATATTTTGGCAATAAAGAGCTTACATTTTTTGTTCACAATACTTTGATCTTTGTTGTGAAATGTCCAATGCTGGAGATCTTCAATGGAACCGGAATCGTCATCCTGAATCACAAGCTCATTCCCATGCCTGCATGATTCGACGCCATTTACATTCCATTTATTGGTCAGCGCTTTATTGGTGCTGGTGCCGCATCCTTTGTTCTTCAAGCGTCCATCGTCAGTGAGAAAGAACTGCTGATGGTCACTATTGGTATTTGTGCGATCTTGTACCTCAATGGGTGACCTGTCAGCGCAGCTGACATCCCCGAGACCAAGCACTTTTCCACTGGTTGGATTGACCAGGAAAAAGTATTGTTGGACCTGGCTTGGTGAAGGACCAAATGTACGATCGACCACACCTGTTGGTTGATTTTGTTGGAAATTATATCTGATTGGAAACTGAACACGATCAAACACAGCTTTGATCAATTCTGAACCCTGGAGTCGGAGTCAAAGAAAACAAAAGCATATGAGCGACACAGAATCTAACAAAATGATTGCAGCAAGCACGGTCTCACCTCCTTCTTACACACCAGACCAAGGTTACGTGCATGACCTCCTGTGCAAACATCGCTCAAATTGTAATCGATATCTACAGAATCATTGTTTTGCCAATTTCGCCAAAGGAAGCAGCCACAAGGCGTGTTTTCCCAAGTGCCAACATTAGGTTGAATGCTTGTACTCCATCTATCATTGCTGGTACCAGTAAGCTCTGACAACTTTTCACCATTTACACCACCAATTACTTTGGCTGCAGAAGCACATTCATCTTGTGTCACCTCCTTACCAGCACCGCATTTAGAACTGCCATCATTGACAAGCTCATACCCTCCATCCTAAGTAGTTTACAGAAAACAAAAGGAATTGAGAGAGACATGAGACATTCGGATCCAATAATATTTACATCATGAGATTGTAGAACTATATATTGGCTTACCCACGCGAATTCATCCTTCATTACAAGCTCATTCCCATGCCTGCATGATTCGACCCAATTTACATTCCATCTATTGGTCAGCGCTTTATTGCTGCTGGTGCCGCATCCTTTGTTCGTCAAGCGTCCATCGTGAGTGAGAAAGAACTGCTGATGGTCACTATTGGTGCACACAACACACAACATACAGCAACATACCATACACCATGACCATGGCGACGTCACCGTTCTAGTAGGTTCTAGTCGCCCCATCAATTCTCGCTTCCGCCGTCTAAATTGCACACCATGAAATAGCGGATATAAGTTGTTCGCATTACCGTCCCCCAACCCAGCCCTTCAAAGTCCCCCCACCATTGCCACTTTTTCAATATTCGCTGATATTATCATAATATTCACAATCGAATTCTCAATCTCAACTTCCGCGTCGACGACGACGACAAAATAATATCCACACGCACGTCCACCTCATCCTACAATCCAGCACGGGGATTGGACACCCGCCGTTTTCCATCCGCATCATTAAAAGCGTCCTTGGGGGATTATCCATGTAGCTTCTTCTCAGCACAACATTATTATTTGAACACGTGTCAGAAAATATCTTATTATTAGAAAAGCGTCGTCAAATTTGGGAAATAGTTCTGCACAGTATAGAGCATTATTTGGGGTAATGGAGTTGAAGTACAGCGCATCCATCATTCCATTATTCCTGCTGATCCATTCCGCCGCTGCATTCGCCCCGAGCCCGAGCTCATCATCATCCTCATTAGTATTCTGTCGACGCGTCTCTACTGCTGCTGCTTCCGCTGTGGATGATAGTATGGTTGCACCATCATTATACTACCAGCGCACTACTACTATGAATATCAATGAATTGCACGGTGGTATACCAATCGGAGCCGTCCAATTAGGTGCATCTCACGCCCAGCAGTTTATGGATCTCATCAACGAAACTTTGAGCAGAGAGAACAAAAAGACATTATGTTATCGAGGCGTACAACCCTTTATTGGCCCTCGCAATCGTCCTCCATCGGAGCAGCAGGGCAACGACGACGCACCACCATCGCGCTTGCTCCTCATTCATGTGCTACCTATAGTTGCCACGGCACTGGATGATGGCCATCCGGAACTGTGCGATTTCTTGGAGCGAACACATGGTGTGTACCATCCAGGATTGCGCCGGTCGAGGATGCACCAAAGTGCCACGAGAAGAAGTAACAATGCCATCATGTCACCGTATTTCAAGCGGCCTCAATGTTCCGACAGTGTTATTTCATCAGCAACGATGACTACTACTCCAAAAGCAGTAGTAGTAGACGATGATGATGATGATCATGCCTCCGAATCAGTATTTACATTCTCGGAACTATTTGCCGGAATTGGCGGATTTCGCCTCGGATTGGAGTCCATATCGGTATCGGGTAAATGCGTATTTGCGAATGAAATTGACCCCTACGCAGCATCCATATATCGCCGCAACTTTGATGGTGGTGATGACGATGATACCTCCTCAACATCCTATAACCTCCTCGAGGCTGACATACTTGACCTGTGCGCGGAGAAAGACATGCCCGCCGATATCGACATTCTCACAGCTGGATTTCCATGCCAGCCATTCTCATCCCGAGGCAAGCAACGAGGCCTCGACGATGAACGGGGACAGTTGTACCGAGAAATTGTACGGGTGCTGCGAGCTTCCCGTCCCAAGTCATTCATTTTCGAGAATGTTTCGGGATTGGTCAGCATGGGAAGAGGTGGGGGTGGTCGATTTCAAGGGAATGGCCGCGAGAAGGCACGGGGGGATGCTGGGTCGGTCTTTCAATTCATGTTACATGCATTTGAAGATTGTGGGTATAGCGTGACTTGGAATATATGCAACAGCAAGCATTTTGTGGCACAGCAAAGAGAAAGAGTCTTTATTGTTGGGGTGAGAAATGATCTTTCTTTTGAGCATACGTTCAGTTGGGATTGGTATGACCAAATGGTACAAGGGGGAGGATCCGAGGTTGACACTGCAATTTCAACAGTAGTGCGAGATATTATGGAACCTCCTGATTCTTTGGATGTAATCAAGTGTCAGTTAAGTTCAAATCAATGGACGAAGCTGCAAGGACTCCACTCGGACATTGACTACGCGCGCATTGATATTGACGCAAAGGCCCCAACACTGATATCCTCGTATCGACGATCAGGCAAAACATCAAAGTTTATTTTTTGTGAGAGAGATGGAATGAATCGCAACATTCCACGATTTCTTACACCACGTGAGTGCTGCCGTATACAGGGCTTTCCGGAGGATTATGATATCCCAACTATTGGTGAGGATGGGACTGCTCGTTTTTATGCAGGTATTGGTAATGCAGTGGTACCGCAGATTGTTGCGAATATTGGGAGGGAGCTCGTTCGTTGTCTACGTTCTTCGATATCGTAGTTACGTTTTATTTCGAGAGCTAACTAACCAGTACCAGCAGTTGGAAAACCAGATAGTTATTCAGTTAAGTATCACGAGTATGATTTTAGCTATGCTCGGAGAGGGGGGATTTAAGCCAGAAAATATATTAAGTTTAAAATACTATTAATTTATTTTGAACCCAATTCAGTAGTGTTTCATTGGCACCACAGAGTCGTTAGCGGTGATTTCCGTACCATAGAACACGGCCACAACGCAATTTTTAAAGGACTATTTCTCGAGTTTTGTTATTTCTAAGGGAACTTGTGCAAATGTCCCTAGCGCTCAGTAATCACTTAGAACCTCTACCTATTTATTTGAATACACCCGAGCATGGATGTAGGGTAGACCATGCCAGTGTGACAAAATCTGTTCTGAGAGATAAGAACTCTGTTTTGAAACACAGCAGCTAGGCATATAACATGAGCTGCAGAAGTAGAACCCCTCATTATCACACAAACAAATAAATATGATTCAAAAAAAGCATCTCATCACATTACCTTCCTGAGATAGGACTGGACACTGTCCAGGCAACTGTATATACATTAGAGCTATCTCACAGCATTGTTTTCTCTCTTTTTCGTGTTGGAAGATAAATTTCATAATGAAATGCATTTGAGAATTAATAATGATGCCAACAATCTGGCCAAAGTGTCAAGGGGTAGGCTGCAACCTTTCATATGTCATCGCATCATCATGTACTATCAACAACACAATATCTACAAGCTTGCGACTTGCGAGGGGGCGGAGGGGAGAGATGGCGAGAGAAAAATATATATGTTCCTAGCACAAAAATACTCCAAACTAAAACTGAAACGAAATGAAAATGTATCTTATCGTACTTTACTCTACATACGTATTCCTACGTTGAATAGTAAATCAGTACCAAACGATGATTATTGAAATTTACAAAATTTGCCCCTCACGTGATGTGAACGTCAACAAAATTTGCCGATGCGATTCAGCAGTCAATCAAGGCAGGAGAATGACAAGATGAACGACAATCCATATATCGCCGGTAGTGCCCAATGCAGTGATAGATACTGCCGATTGGTCTAGCACAATTACCAAGCCCACCTGAAATATATTTCTGTTCAGGACTCTTTTTTGTTGTTGTGTGACATCCAATCAATCGAAGATGTAAATATTTGAGCACATGCAAAAAAAAACGCCCCCTCTATATAAAAAGGTGCAGCTAGACTCAGTCAGCAAGACACCATACCATCATCTCCTCCCTCTCTGCATTACCTTTCGAATAGTAAGATTCACAGAGAGCTGGCAGAGTAGCACCATCTCGTTGGTTAAACAATATAGAAGAAATAGAAGCACAGATATCTAGAATGAAGCTACCATTAGCATTACTCGCGTTGACGGCAACTGCGGCAGGAGTCAAAGCCAATAGCGATTACACAATAGACTCTGCCGAACAGCGTCGGCGAGCCTTTTCGCTGGTCGATGATAGAAACCAACAGCGACACCACGGACGGCATCTATTAGACTCGGCGGTGCAGCAGTTCGAGCAACATGAGCAACAACAGCGGCAATTACAATCTCAAGAGGATGTCATGATGATGTGCAGCTGCTCCCCCACAATCTATCATATACGACTCGACTTTTCTCAAGATTGCTCTACCGACACGTTGAAGGAAAATCGTGGCATGAAAGGCACGATTTGCATGCAGGGCGAGGCGCCCGGGGGTATTGTTGGGCCGACCGCACCTGCACCAAGCGGTACTGTGCCTCCAGTGGTGGCAGCGACGACGCCCGCTCCGAGCGCCGTGGTGTCTCAAGCGGTGACCGATGCGACGCCTGCTCCTACGCCCTTGAATGGTTCGGGTGGCCCAGGAGGCGATGGAAATGCGATTATCGAAACCATGCCTCCACGGCCGACGGATCCGTTCCGTCCTCCCGCCCCTGATGCTCCGCCCGCGAGCGATAATGCTAATGGTGGATCCGGTTCCAAGTTCCCGACGTGGTCGCCCACCGTTCCGTTGCCGACGTGGAATCCAACCCCTGCGACGGATGGTACGTCGTTGCCACCCGATAATGCAGCGGCCGCGACGGGGCCGAAGGAAGACAAGGACGACTTCTTTGCAACGTATCCTCCCACCGAAAAATGGCCCACGTACGCCCCCTCTCCGGGAAAGGATGCATTGCCACCAGCAAATAATGCGGAATCCGTCGTCTCTGTCGAGTCATCCACTCGAGGAGCCCATCCTACTACTAATGATCCCACGAAGAATAATTCTCGAGCCCATCATGATAATCCAAGTAGTAGTGGGAATAACAACAACGTCTTGACCAAGAAGCAGAGTAAGGAGATGGCCAAGGCGGGACGTGCTCGCAATAAGGCTGCCAATAACAATCAAGAAGGGGTGTTTCAATTGCGCAGTAGCGAGCCTGCTGCTGACCACAAGGGTAGCTTGCTCGAGAAGCATGCTGGGTACATGCATGCGAATATGCATCCGGCGAAGCAGCAGCAGGCCCACAAGAACAAGTCCAAGGTTTGGGAGAATTTCACTTTTGGCAAGTCTGGAAATAATGACGATCCCTCTGCAATTATGGAAGAGGAGGAGCCGGATGAAGCTGGGGAGGATGGCAGTTTCGGTACCTGGGGCGATGAGTTTGGAGGAGGCGACGAGTTTGACAATGGCGTGCCTAACCCCAGTCCAACTTACAATAAGCCAATCACTCCATTCCCAACGGAGGATGGAACCTACTCTCCCACAGTATCGACTGCAAGTGTCGGTGGTACGCCCTATCCTACCGATGATGAGACGTACAGTCCAACTCCTGCACCTCAAGCTACGAGCAAGGCTCCAATCGCCATGGATCCAACTCAAGACTTTGGAGACACATCTATTGGAGTTCCTGGAGGTAGGCTATTGACCGACTCTACCGACAGTCAGGGCCATGCTAGGCTTCTACAGGAATGGACATCCATTCCACCCAATGATGAGTTCTTCCAGAAATTTCCAGAGTTCAAGAGTAAGCAAGAGGAGATTTACAACTTGAGAAGCCATAATCAAGTAGTAGTAGCTCCTAGTAGTGACGATTATGGTGGTTCATCATCACGTTTACTCAAGAGGGACAGGACCAACAAGAAGAACTTGCTAAACGACCATCTAAATGACCACAAATCCATCCCTCCCATGGAAGATGCTGGATTTGAACATGTTGTTGGCGGTTCAGACTCTACCGGTTCTGGAATGCATTATCAATCTGGATTTACAGAGTGCCCTGAAGATCTTGATCACATGAGGGTAATCGATGAATCTACCACGCTGTACTACACGCTTGTGCGTGCAAGTGATTCGAATAACAACGAAGGAATGCTATGTGCCCGTCTCGAAGTCCAGTGTGAATGTTGGATAGGGTTTGGTATTTCCGAAGATGGTTCCATGTCCAATTCCCAAGCAGTTATTGGCCTGGCGGATGACCGAGGGGGGAGTGTGTTGAAGTTCAATTTGTCAGGGATGGATCCACGCGTGTCCGTCAGTGATGAGCAAACGCTACTTAGTCCTGTCGTAACTCAACGAGATGGAATGACCGTTATGCGTTTTGGAAAGTCATTGATTGAGCCGAATGAGATTTCCATTTTGGAACGCGGCAAGAATGTATTTCTGTTTGCACACGGCAGTGGTAATGAGTTGGGGTATCATGACAAGAGGATGAGTTTCACCCTGGACTTTAGCCAAGATGGTGATGACAATGCCACGAGAGATGATCTTGAAGACACCAACACTGGTGGCATGCCTGACAGTGACAGTGAAGGTGACAGCGAAGAACAACCATCACTCCTCATTCCAAATCGACTAATCTCGGCCCAATTTTTAGAATTGGATACTTCTACAACCATGAACATTATCAACCAAGACGATGAATATCTCAATGCGACTGTCTTCCCGCCGAATGATTCATCCTCGTCCATCACAGAGTATACACTTGAATATACTTCTATAAGTGCTACATTAGATCCGGCATTGCCATTGAGCGATCAATTGGAGTATGTACCTGGGGGTGTTATATTGATATTGGTTGCTGTTACGGAGAGTGGTGAGGCGATTCGAAATCGTGTCATGTGGACGTACACCATGGGTTGTGGGATGGAGGATATTACTGTGGAAGTTGGTGATAGCTTTGGCTGGACCATGTTTGTAAGTAAATCTCTGCATTGTATTACAAAGTGTTTCTTTGTGAAGTATTCATCTTTTGTCGAGCTTGACACTAAACATCGTTTGTGTGTTTGGCTTTGTTTTTGTATACAGGACAAGCTAGAACCAGCACGAGAGGAATTCTGCCCAGCCTTATCAGGTGGTACAACACAGTCACCCACACCTGGTCAGACTGTACCGCCCCAAGAAGGTCCAACCAGGCCTCCATCAACCACGACAAGCGTGCCCTCGAGTACTTACCCTACTTATAATCCAACTCCCATCTCGGGACCGCCGATTTCTAAAGCGCCCTCAACATCGGGTAGCAAGCCAACAGCACCATCGGCAAGCAGCAAGTCTAGCAAGCCACACAAACCAAGCTCGAGCACAAGCACAGGATTGACGAGTAAATCGAGCAAGCCGGGCCTTTCCATGCCCTACAGTAGCAGCGACCTAATCATGGATCACTTTGACTTGAGCAAGTCTGCCAAGAATAGCTCGTCCAAGGCTACCACTAGTACGAGCTCATCCAAGGCTAGTACTACAAAGATGTCATCCAAGGCTAGTAGTAGTAGTAGTAGTACCACATCATCATCCAATGTATCGACCACGAAGCGCAGTAGTAACTCTTCGTCGGGGAGCAAGAGCAAGAGCAGCAGCAGCAGACGGCAACGACGGATAATGGAACATAATCAGTCTCAATTACAAGAAGAGGAATTGGAGACGGAGGTATTTGGCAGGAGAATATCAAGACACAGGGAATCTACAAGAAAAGAGGGTGTGATATTCACAGGCGATGAAGAGAGTGCAGTAGTGAAGGAGCCACGAATGGAGTTTGGGAGTCCGCTGAAGAAGAGAAGATTACGCAAGAGGAGCGTATAATTATATGGTGATGTTGTATCAACAGCACCATCTTCTCCTGCTTCTTCACACTTGAACTTTCATCTCTGCTAATGGGTTTTATCAATGTTTCCGATGTATAATAGTAAGAGAATACATATTTAATAATCATATATCGATGTGATGATGCTTTGTTCGTTTTCATGATATCGTATCATTACCATAGTCGGTGCACTTTCCATCTATCAAGATCAGCAAACAAGTGATTGGTGCATATTCTCTTCGAATTTTGGGATCCGTCTGTTCTACCTAGAGAAGGGTATGGGTCATGATGGGATATTATGGTGAATCTTCTTCCCTTGGCATCAAACTTCTTCCTCCCTCAAAATTTCAGAATATCATCTCCCAAAATTTCAGGTCCATGATGCATGATTGGTCAATCATGCTACAATTGTGGAAAGTACATTCTTCTGTTACACTTTTTTCGCCCAACCAGGAAGTGCCAATCGTCATACCTCTAACACAGAGGCATCCTACCTTTCGCTATGAAACTCGACGGAAAACGTTCGGCGGCGAACAAAGCCTCTCGACTCCAAACAAGGATATATTTGGTTGGCGCTGGAGGGACAGGCAAAACATTCTTGAAGGATATGTACATCGCAGAGGCAGAGCATTGTGGTGCCATACTCAAAATCGACGAAGTCGCTCGACCTCTGATGAAAGAACTCGGCATAGGTCAGAAGGACTTAAACAATAATGACCTATTATTCTGGGAGCTTCAGACCAAGATTGCAAACCGACAGCTGGACGAAGAACGCACGAAGGAGCTGGCGATTCCAAATGGAACAATTATTTCAGATCGATCTGTCGTTGATGCTCTTGTTTATGCGCTGCTACGTTTTCCAGGTGGACTCCCGGTGAACAATACATCAAATCAGCTCGATACGAGGCACGACGTGTTAAACGAGTTATCTTCGTTGGTGGGAGGTCGGGTAGTAGCAAATGAGGTAGTGGATCGGTATCGAAAGTCTCTCATAGTGATTGTCAATCCGTTTGATGGAAATGAAGCGATCGATGATAAAGTTCGATTGGTCATGAACAACTCAGAGCTAATTGCGTTTACGTCGAAATGTCGAGAAGTACTCAACATGCTAGACATCAACTTTCTAGACTTGAAGGAGCGGACTCCCTCGGGCCGCTTGGACATTTTGCGCGAAGCTGTAAAGCAACATAAATCAATGATATGATGTGAAATCCTGAGTGAATATCACTCATGTAAACATAATCTAGCTTACAATTAAGCTCTCGATCTATGAGAGATATTCAGATGTCAATAATGACAAGTAAAACAATGACAAATATGACTAGTCTTCGCAAATCTTCACCAGCTCGATCAAAGTAGGATTATCAGGTTGGTTGGCAATGTCCCAATGGGTTTCTAGGGAGTCAAGGGATCCCTCGCCACAAATTTTCATATCATAATTCATTACAACTGCTTTGAGAATCGTGTTCACCTCGCGACGGCCCAGATGCATGCCGATGCAACCCTGTAGTAACCGAAATATTATGTCTATGAGAAACATGTTTTTCTCACAATATCTAACGATTTCAATGGCAGATCTCACCTTAGGGCCATGGCCAAATGGGAAAAACTTCTTATTGGTGGAATCAATCTCCTTTCCAATGAACCTCATTGGGCAGAAACTTTTTGGATTAGGCCACAAGTTCTCAGAGAGATTCATTTCAGCAAGGTGGATGAGAATGGCTGTCCCCTTTTCCATATGAATATCACCTGGGAAGTTGGGATCTTCCTCGACTGCCTCTCTCAAAACTACCGGTCCAACCGGCTTGAAGCGCAGCGTCTCGTCGACTAGACCACGGAGGACTTTTGCTTTTGATGCATCATTCGTAGCTTGAAGGTCTTTCCTTAGATTAGATTGCAACTCACTGTTACCCGCCAAACCAAGGAGGGCATAGTATGCTGTAACACTGGAGGTATCAGTTCCGGCCAGCATCATCTCAAGAGCAGATTGCATAAGTAACTCATTGGAAGTATGATCTTCGTCGTCTTGGAGCTCTTTGCAAACATCGTAAAGCTTATGAACAAATAAGTTCGATTTGTTGTCGCCAAAGTTATCGCCAAAGTTGATAGTCGAGAGCATTTTCTTGACATGAAATTGTAGCTCTTTCACAGACGCCAAATGCTTGATTAGGAGCTGCTGGTCCCAATGGCTTCTGGGCCGGAGCAGGAAAAATTCCCATGCCTGTAAGGAATACAAAAGGTAAATGTGAGGATGGTAACCATTACAAGCACAAGAACGCAGCCAAACACAAACATGACACATACCTTGAAGTAGGAAATGATTGCATCGATGAATTGCTGAGACGATGATGGCGGAAAAAATGCAGTAGGTAAGCATATTATGCGTGAGACAATAACAAAGAGGAATTAGACTTGTGTCATCTACCCTCCTCTTACAAATTCATCAATACCCTGTCATGAAAGTGAGGCGTCGACGGTGAGAAGACATTTCACAAAAGCGAACTAAATCAACGATACGAACTTGAGTCACCTTTGAGTTAAAATCGCGTGCATCGATGCCAAAAAATGTGTACAGCGTAGCCCGAAAGGTTAAGCGGCGACAGATATTCATCATATCTAATTCTCCTTCCATGAGTAGCTCCTTCGATTCCACTTTGATACTTGAGGAAGCCTTCCCAATGTTTTCATGATTTAATGCTTCTTGAAAGCACTCGCGTATCTTCGTCCAACTTGAAATGTCATTATTCCAGATTAGACCTCTATTGTACATGCCGAGGCACTTTAGGCCCTCCGCGGTTGCTGGGCGTCGGATATAATTTGACTTGGCTCTCCCATTGAAGATGTAGTCTGCAATTTTAGGGTCTAGTCCATGAAAGAAGAGCAAGTGATTCAAACATGTGGAATATTGAAGGGTGAATAGCATACGCAAAAGCTGGAATAGCTCTACCTTTTGTAATCAAAAGCTTTGCCCCATTCAACTTGCGAAGGCATGTCATGGCATTTGAAGCCACGAGCTCATCGGCTGCTGCAACTGGCGCTGTCTTTTTCAGAATACACTCGATGATGTCGCCATCGTTGCGCTTTGCCCATGAAACCCACATGAGGCCTAGGGTGAGGAGTATTACCAGCAAAACCAAAGCCATATTGGAGGATTGCTGTATCTGTATATGGCACTTGCCTGCCGAACTAGTGCCAAGCTGAATGTGGTAGAGAACTGCTCACTTGTTGATTTTGCAGCTGAAAGATCTGGCAACGAACATTTGTTTCACGCAAGATTGATACCAATATCGATGTCATGTGTGAAAATTTGAGACATTTGAGCCACATCTCTCACATTTGGACAGTCGAAAATTGCAGTGTCCACGTAGGAACCTGTAGATACGAGTATCCAGGATAGGCCAAGATCATGGTAGATCCTCTGGGTAGATCTCAACAATCATCATCAGATATCAATCCTTCAGACTCACGAAAGCAAAATAAACGTCACAGTGGGTTATCCAACTGTAGGGGGTGTGATTGATAGTGAC